>JXCR01088827.1:96879-188884 GCA_002079205.1 Phalaenopsis hybrid cultivar | reverse complement strand
ATTTATGAGCATATTTGAAAGGTCAAATAGATGTAAGATTTAACGCGCTTATAGTCAAATTAAACGTCTTGATAAAATGAATCCAACGAGTCCAAAATTGCTCAATTCCCCATCATTAACGCACTCAAATGTCCATCAAACACTGTCCGATCGAGGAAATCTTTCTGGGCTATTCGACCAGAGTGGCTTGGATTCCTTCCTTGAATGCAATTGAAAGTCTATAGATAGAGCCCTACTCCGCTCATGAGAGGAGACTTAGAGCAAAAGTTGAAGTTCAACATCACTTTTACACCAATGATCCGACGAACGCCTCCCGCTCCTGCAGTCATCAGCTGTCGCCAACCATCGACGACCACCACTTGTCGATCGACACCCACTCCTTGCGATGAAGCATCGAAGTGACACATCATCCCGAACGATATTTCGACCCCAAAGACGGCGCATTGGAGCACCGACTATTGCTCCTCCTTGTGACTGCTCTCTACGGCAGGATCACAAGTCCTTTTGCGCACCAAGGTTGCAACTTGAGAGTTTTGTAATTCATTCTCGCATGTGGGACAAGAGATTGTATTGTACCTATAATTGTCAGTTTATACTGAATTTCTTCAGTTAAGCTAGACCCCGTGATTTTTTCTTTTCGGGTTTTCCACATAAAAATCTTCTGGTATTTCTACTTATCATTTCTATTACCTAAGTGTGTGTTGTGTTCTCGTGCAACGCTAAGACATTAGTTGGCCACTCTTTCGTCGTGACTTCTTTTGCATGCATCAGTTTGGTATTGCTTGTGGGAACATTAGCAACAAACGAAGCACCCGCTCTAACATCCATCATTCCAGAGGGCAGTTACGGAGACAAAGGTGTCAGGCCTCAATATATTCCCACCCTAGAAGGCATTGCCCTGCAAGCGAAGGCGCCTCGGGTCCTTCTTTAGAAGACCAAGTATGTAGGATGGAGGAGTCTCAACTGGAGTTTCTACAACTCCTACGTGGGGCTCGACAGTCGCTACCCGATGAAGCTTACTTAGCATTGGTTCAACAACGGAAAAGAGATGCGCCACTCCAAAAATACTCGTATCGGACCCCCTCCTCGCGAGGGAACCTATCCTCTGTCAGGTCGGGATGCTGACCTCTAGGATACTACAAGCTCCACTCATCTGTCTCGCACAGCTCACCTGGCGCCACCCGAACTTACTGTCATTCCTAACGATGTCATCCGCAACGATCTAATACGCCAGGTTCAGTAAAAGTTTCCTTTCGAGAAAAGGGATCACTTCCCTGCTAGCCGCAATTTCTAAGAATCCTCTGCTTTAGTGAAGGTGGTCCTCCAACACTCCATCCCAACGGGTTTCAAGCTCTCGAACATCTACGCCTACGAAGGGGTTAGTGACCCATACAAGCATGTTGACCACTACTGAACCATCATGTACATTCAACATGCCTCTGAAGCACTACTATGCCAAGTATTCCCGGCCACTCTCAACGGTCAAGCTCATCATTAAGGATTCATCCCATCTCTCAAGAATTCGTCGGAATGAGGGAGAGTCGCTCAATGAATACTTTCGTAGGTTCTCCAATAAAACTTGCCAGATTTCGAAAATGAATCCAGAGTTGTTGAGAAGGGTCTTCCTTGGGAGGCATCACCAAGAAACTTTCAAGTCGTCACTAATGCGAGAAACAGACCTCTCCTATGCCGACCTTGCCAAATATGTCGAGGCTNGAACATACAGGTAAGGAAATCATATTAAATATAAATTGTATGAGAAATGAAATAATTTAACATAGACAAACAGCATCCGAGCACTTTAAGATGAGAAGATAATCACAATACAGGATTCGACACATTCAAACTAACAAATACATGATGAAATTTGCCTACTATACAAAAATAAAGTCAAGATTTTGCTTAAAGGGTGAATACCTCATAAAGTCAGNTGGTTTGAAACCCCAAAGAGAATCATTGTCATCAGTGTCAAAATTTGCACCCCAGGTTACCTCGTCAGCAAACTTTTCTCCGGATATGGTGGATTCAAGATCATCAAATTCACTGCTTCGTGAACATACAGGTAAGGAAATCATATTAAATATAAATTGTATGAAATAATTTAACATAGAAAAACTTCATCCAAGCACTTTAAGATGAGAAGATAATCACAATACAGGATTCGACTCATAAAAACTAACAAATACATGATGAAATTTGCCATAATATACAAAATAAAGTCAAGATTTTGCTTAAAGGGGTAAAAGGTATTCAAAAAGTTTATATATATATATATATTCCATCATTTGACATGAATCTAGAAATATGACACGGATCTCAAGGTAGTTTAGTTGAGTAAGAAACATTCAAACTTCCATTAGAAGTCATCCAGAGCTCCAATTTTAACAAACTTACAGTCAAATTGACTGCATCGACAAAACAAACCCAATGATACAAGAATTAGTCCATTCCGAGCCAAATCAAGCCCCAATCAAGTCATTAAACCATTTTTGAAAGATTTATGAGCATATTTGAAAGGTTAAATAGGTGTTAGATTTGATGCGCTTATAGTCAAATTAAACGTCCTGATAAAATGAATCCAACGAATCCAAGATTGCTCAATTCTCCATCATTAAGACACTCAAATATCCATCAAATACTGTCCGATCGAGGAAATCTTTCTAGGCTATTCGACTAGAGTGGCTTGGATTCCTTCCTTGAATGCAATCGAGAGTCTATAGATAGAGCCCTACTCCGCTCATGAGAGGAGACTTGGAGCTTGAAGTCTAAAAAGGACTGAAGCTTGGAGCAAAAGTTGAAGTTTAACATCACTTTTACACCAATGATCCGACAAACGCCTCCTGCTTCTGCAATCATCAGCTGCCGCCAACCATCGACGACCACCACTTGTCGATCGGCACCCACTCCTTGCGATGAAGCATCAAAGTGACACATCATCCCAGACAATATTTCGACCCCGAAGACGGCGCATTAGAGCACCGACTATTGCTCCTCCTTGTGACTGCTCTCTACAGCGAGATCACAAGTCCTTCGCGCACCAAGGTTGCAACTTGAGAGGTTTTGTAACTCATTCTCGCATGTGAGACAAGAGATTGTATTGTACCTATAATTGTCAGTTTATACTGAATTTCTTCAGCTGAACTAGACCTCGTGATTTTTTCTTTTCGGGTTTTTCACGTAAAAATCTTCTGGTATTTCTGCTCATCATTTCTATTACGTAAGTGTTTGTTGTGTTCTCGTGCAACGCTAAGACATTAGTCGACCACTCTTTCGTCGTGACTTCTTTTGCACGCATCAGTTTGGTACCGTTTGTGGGAACATTAGCAACAAACGAAGCACCCGCTCTAACATCCATTATTCCAGAGGGCAGTTACGGAGACAAAGGTGTCAGGCCTCAATATATTCCCACCCTGGAAGGCATTGCCCTGCAAGCGAAGGCGCCTCGAGTCCTTCTTTAGAAGACCAAATATGTAGGATGGAGAAGTCTCAACTGGAGTTTCTACAACTCCTAAGTGGGGCTCAACAGTCGCTACCCGACGAAGCTTACTTAGCATTGGTTCAACAACCGAAAAGAGATGCGCCACTCCAAAAATACTCGTATCGGACCCCCTCCTCGCGAGGGAACCTATCCTCTGTTAGGTCGAGATGCTGACCTCTAGGATACTGCAAGCTCCACTCATCTGTCTCGCGCAGCTCACCTGACATCAACCGAACTTACTGTCATTCCTAACGATGTCATCCGCAACGATCTAAGACGCCTGGTCCAGTAAAAGTTTCCTTTCGAGAAAAGGGATCGCTTCCCCGCTAGCCGCAATTTCTAAGAATCCTCTACTTTAGTGAAGGTGGTCCTCCAACACTCCATCCTAACGGGTTTCAAGCTCTCGAACATTTACGCCTACGAAGGGGTAAGTAACCCATACAAGCATGTTGACCACTACTGAACCATCATGTACATTCAACATGCCTCTGAAGCACTACTATGCCAAGTATTCCCGGCCACTCTCAACGATCAAGCTCATCATCAAGGATTCATCCCATCTCTCAAGAACTCGTCGGAATGAGGGAGAATCGCTCAATGACTACTTCCATAGGTTCTCCAATAAAACTTGCCAGATTTCGAAAATGGATCCAGAGTTGTTGAGAAGGGTCTTCCTTTGGAGGCTTCACCGAGAACCTTTCAAGTCGTCACTGATGCGAGAAACAAACCGCTCCTATGCCGACCTTGTCAAATATGTCGAGGCCCAAATCACTGCAGATGAGGTCATTAACACACAATTAGTCCTCACAGTAAATTGAGCAATTTGAGCAATTCAGAGGAAAGCAAAAAATTAACGTTAGGGATGCCAATTAATCTTCGCAGTGAAGAAAGCCCGAACTACAGAGGAATCGTGACCTCCCTCCCCGACCTGCAAGACAACGAAGCGAACATCGACCCAAAAAAGAGTATACACTGCTCAACACATCGCGCGCTAACATCCCGGTGGCCATCAAGGATGAAAAAACTATTACGTAGCCTCACCCCCTAACTCGGGGAATCAAGAACAATATTGTCATTTCTATCGGAGTCGTGGCCACACCATCAAGGCGTGAAAGCAACTTAAGGAAGAGATTGAAAATCTGGTTCAACATCATGACCGATTTGTGCAGAACAAAGCAACTGGTACCGATAACGCTCCCACTGAGGGGCAACAGACACAAAAGCAACAACATGGGATGTGGGAGAAATTCAGAAAATTGTCAGAGGTCCATTGTTGCCCGACTAAGTCCTTATTACTGCACCTGGAGAACCAGCGCAGAAGAAACCGCACTTCGAGCCCATCCAAGTACCCCACCAAGACCCTCTCGTTATCAACGCATAAATTAGAGAACCCTGTTACAATGTGAAGAAGATCCTAATCGATAATGACAACTCCTTCGGTGTCTTATTTTACTCCACTTTCCTCAGCCTGAGATTGACTAGGGAAAAACATCAATATGCTTCTGGGTCATTCTACAGTTTTCATGGAGTTGATCAGTCACGAAATGACTATGAAATTCTCCACTTGAAAGCTCCATATGATGGGTAGTCTTGGTTCACAAGTCACACTAATAAAATTATTGGGGAAAGTTATTGTCATTTAGTTTATGGGTTGTAATCAAGAAGTTCATGTTGTTTTCTTGTACTCCAACCTGCAGAGGAACGAAGGTTGGAATTTATCCTCCGTTTTAGGGGAGTCTGCCATGACTATGATTAATCCAAATGAGATGCTAGGTTGTCAAGACATTGTAAAGTTCCGGTTACTGAAAAAATATGGCTCCAGGGTTGGCTAAAAGAAGGTTCCAAGAGGCGTTCTGGCACAACTGGAGGGAGGTTGGTTAGGCAAGGTTTTCGGTGGCTGAAAGGTGCCCCAAGTGACTCAGAACTCAACGGACAGCAAGTTTTGGGCGGATTGTGAAGCAGACAGGATGCGGCAAGATCTGGGCATAAGTGGCGGGAAACGTTCTTGAACATTGGCTCAAATTATAGATGAGGTAGATCTGACGGGATAGATCTGGTTGCTCGGATCATAGGAGACGGGACCTAGACGGCTCGGATCATAGGAGACGGGACCTTGACCGACTCAATCAGATGCTCGAGCAGAATAGAAGACAGGACCTGGACTAGCCAGGCGGCAGCTAGATTAGGGTCATGGCTCTGATAATATGTTAGAATAGCACTCATGTTGCTTCTTATTGATGCAAAGAGGGGTATATAAGAAAATGAGAACTCTATAAGAGAAGATAAAGTTCTGATCATGGATGACGGGGCTTTCATGTCAGCCATCCACGAGTTGTAATTAAAAAAGAACTTTTGTGTTATACCCATTACAGGATATACTAGTAAAGAAACATATAAAAATAGAAGAAAGTAAAAAAGGAAAGTAAATAAAAGCAAATAAAAGTTATTTTAATTCATATTTATCAAGTTCCAAGTTCAAATCCAAATTCAACATTAAAAAAAAAAGGGTAAAAATCAAATCAAAATGATAGAAGTGGAAGCATAGCTGGTATATGGAGGAAGCACTATTCCTTTTAAATCCAAGCCAAGAAAGATTAACTTAAGTATAGCTACTGCCCAACCAGACCCATGATGATGTCTAATCAACTACCAAAAAATAAAATCTCTCTCCAATGCCCGCTGCTAATATAGAAAAGGGGCATTTACATACATAGCACACAATTCCTATGCATTTACATATCTATCACCTAAACTTCACTATTTACAATTATACCACCCAAATCTTTCATATCACAAAAAAATACCACTATTTTAACGTTTAAAATGTAAAATCTACCTTGTCGTTCATAGGTAAGGTGGCATGTATGTAAAAATTAAAGTTACGTTTCAGTTGGGTAAATAAATAAGAATTGAGTGGCATGTATGTAAATCTTCCTAAACAAAACAACACCCAACAAGCTCTTACTCTTTCATACTTCATAACAAGTTTAGAAAAACTTTTAGGCATGCCATATAACTAAGAATACGAGTCAGTGTTAACACAAGTTTGAAAACATTTTAGGTAATTAAAAAACATGCATGCTCCAATTATTAAAAGACCAGTACTGTTATAGATGAACAAAGCACCCTTTCATTCATAGGTAAGGTGACATATATGGAAAAATTAAAGTTCGGTTTTAGTTGTGTAAATAAATAAGAATTGAGTGGCATGTATGTAAATCATCCTAAAGAAAAACAACACCCAATAAGCTCTTACTCTTTCATACTTCATACAAGTTTAGAAAACATTTTAGCATGCCATAAAACTAAGAATGCGAGTCTGTGTTAAAAATAACACAAGATTGAGAACATCTTAGGTAATTAAAAAACACTCATGCTCCAATTATTAAAATACCAGTACTGTTATAGATGAACAAAAGCAAGCTTCCCATACCTGTGATGTTCTTTTGCATAAGCAGGAGGTGAAAACGTAGATTGAAAATCTCGAGATGGACTTTCGATTGTACTTGTTCCAGGACTAACGGCAGGGCTTCTTACCGAAGCATCTTCACCATGCACATTAGACAACTCAGCTTCAGTTAAAAACACTCTGGTGCTCGAAGGCTTGTGAACTTCGCCCTCTACTTTGGATAACGATGCTGATTCAGCATCTTTAGCGGCCTTTTCATTTTCATTCTGTTTTATTGTGGTGTCTGGTGCTTCAACACTCGCGACAGAGGTGGACTTCACTTTTTCAGGAGCAACGACATTTTCCACTTCGAGGGTAAGCTCCCTGATGATTGTAAAACCTAAAGAACACGTTTGAGAAATTCTAATAAAACGAGCGCAACAAATAGCTCACGTAATTTAAAAAAAAAAGGCATTTACATACATATCACAGAGTCCTTATGTATTTACATATCTACACCTAATTATTCCTATTTGCGTGCATATCACTCAAAACTTTAACATCACATAAAAAATAACACTATTTAACTTATTAAAAAATAAAATACACCTTTTTCATGCAGAAGTAAGATGGCATGCTATGTAACATTTCAAAGTTTAGGCATTAGATATGTAAATACATAGGAATTAATTGGTATGCATGTAAATTTTTCTTAGAAAAACGAGACAAATAAGAAGAGGACTAGAAAATAATAAAAACTATTGGGACTTACCTTAAAAAGATGAGAAAAAAAATTCTAATTATAAGAGTTTGGAAGTCACTTTCAATTTTGCTATCCCATATATTAATCATTAAATAACATGCAAAGATCAATTACACAAATTGGGTCCTAAAATGACTAAAATAATTGAGATAATAATAAATAAAGTTTAGCAAGTAAAATCAATTATTTATCATCTGATAATTGGGATTATGGTGAATATAATTAGCTAAGGCTATTGAGATTAATTAAGCTAATGCGTTATTAAATGAACATAGGATAGCAAGTTATGAAAATTCATAAATAGATTAACCAGTCTAATTAATTGCTGATTATTTATTAAATTAATAATTTATTCTATTTATCCTACAAAGTTTACTGTAAGAATTAATTATTCCAGTTAAGTAGGTATTAATTTTAAAAAAAATATTTCACCAATTGATTAACAAGTTCAGTCGTTGATTAGTGATTATGATGATAAGTTGTTTTTAGNATGACTAAAATAATTGAGATAATAATAAATAAAGTTTAGCAAGTAAAATCAATTATTTATCATCTGATAATTAGGATTATGGTGAATATAATTAGCTAAGGTTATTGAGATTAATTAAGCTAATGCGTTATTAAATGAACATAGGATAGAAAGTTATGACAATTCATAAATAGATTAACCAGGGTAATTAATTGCTGATTATTTATTAAAGTAATAATTTATTCTATTTATCCTACAAAGTTTACTGTAAGAATTAATTATTCCAGTTAAGTAGGTATTAATTTTAAAAAAAATATTTCACCAATTGATTAACAAATTCAGTCGTTGATTAGTGATTATGATGACAAGTTGTTTTTAATTATTAATTAATTCATTCATGAGAAATTTCATATAGTTACATTTTCTAATAAGTCATAATAATTGATTGATTATTAATTATGTTAATAAAGTAAGTATTAATTAATGATCAAGCTATTAAACCAAAGCTAGTAGGTTGTACGTGATAATGGCCAATGAATTTGATTCATGAGTAGACCAGGATAAATATAAGTTGTTTTAGTTTATTTTGGATTTTAATTGATTAATAAACTTATTAGCACAAGAGCTACCCAGGTATAGGTTAGCTCAAGGCTTTATATCCATTGAGAGGTCTAAGTTTAACTGAGATTGGGCTTACATGCATCAAAACGTTGAATTTTGAATGATGGGTTTATTAGCTTTATGTTGAATTGGATTAATTGGATTGGGGCTTACATCCATTTAAAAAACCAACTTTTCGGGCCTTGTTGATCTGTTTACAAGTTACCTAAAATGTTGCAACTTCTAACCTTATAATATGGGCAGGCCCGGATCTCATGACTTATACTCAAATATTAAAGTCAGCTCAATAGTTTGTCTTATGACCTTGCATTATAAGAAAGCTGGTTCATTGGTGATAATGATTTGATTTTTGATAATACATATTTTAATGTACAAATTAAGGCAATGACCCACTAAGATCCTTGGATCAACAGAGAAGTGTCGTGATCAAGCTTGGGTATTGGTTTACCTATTTGAATAATTGAGTTGGTATTGAATATATTTGACATAGGTCCCTAGGAAGTGTTATAATAAGCTAGCTCATATGAGGATGTTTTGTAATTTATCATCCCTATGATAACGCTATAGTTCATATTGGGTCACTTAAGGATATATCTGAAGCCTTTTGCTGAGTTTAGCACATAAAATATACCACTATTTAATTTTTTAAAAAATGAAATACCCCTTTTTCATGCAAAAGTAAGGTGGCATGTAATGTAAAATTTGAAAGTTTAGGCATTAGATATGTAAATACATAGGAATTAAGTGGTATGCAAGTAAATCTTTCTCCGACAACCGAGACAAATAAGAAGAGGACTAGACAATAATAAAAGCCATTGGGGCTTACCTTTAAGAAGATGAGAAAAAGGTCCAAATTATAAGAGTTTGGAAGTCAGTTTCAATTTTGCTATCCCATATATTAATCTTTAAATAACATGCAAAGATCAATTACACAAATTGGGTCCTAATATGACTAGAATAATTAAGATAATAATAAATAAAGGTTAACAAGTAAAATCAATTAGTTATCATCTGATAATTGGGATTATGATGAATTCACTGACACCATTAATATTTTTACATCATCCATATGTATATATGCATAGGTTTAAAAGCAAAGCTACTTTTTAAAGCAAAATTACATGATGAAGTTGAGCTAAAATTGAACAAACTTGGACATTACGNCCAAGGAACATCAAGAAAGTGCAGCACTTGAACGGTCGTATAACCGCCCTATCCCGCTTCTTGGCTCGTTCTGGTGATAAATATATAACGTTCTTTAAGATAATGAGAGGTGCTCGAAAAACTGATTTTCAATAGACAGATAGACGTCAAGTTGCTTTTAAGCAGCTCAAGACAGATATGGCTTCGTCGCCCCTCCTTTCAAAAACCCATCCAAGAGGAGAAGTTGCATATCTACATGGTTATTTCACCTCACGCGATAAGCTTTGTCCTAGTCAGGGAAAAAAACTCGATTGAATGGTTAATCTACTACGTCAGCAAGATTCTCTCCAACACAGAGACTCACTACCCGTTGAAGGACAAGACCGTGCAAGCCCTGGTATTCTCAGCAAGAAGACTATGTCCATACTTCCAAGCCTACACCATAAGCGTCTACACACAACTAGCCCTAAAAGGTATCCTGCAAAAGCCAAAAGCATTGAAAAGATTAGTAAAATAGTCGGTAGAATTGGGAGAATTCGACATCCGCTACCTACCTCGACCAAACATCAAGTTGCAAGTGCTAGCCAACTGTGGTTGAGTGCACCATAACGGTCTCCCGACGAGCCTCTGCTTTCTCCCCCGACGTCACCTCAATGGACACTATATGTGAATGGAGCATCCGAAAACTCAGGATCTGGTGTTGGAATACTGCTCATCTCCCCAAAGCATGACATCATGGAGTATGGATCTCGCTTGAAATTTATAGCTACCAACAATGTCACCGAGTACAAAGCCCTCATTGTCGAAATAAAACCCATCATCGACTGTAAGGTGCAAAACTTGATCATCCACACTGACTCCCAGCTCGTCACATCACAAGTAGAGGGTGGCTTCGACACCCACAACTCACAACTAGTGCAGTATCTCAGCCTGGTGAAGACACTTGTCGCCCAAATCGAAACGTACCAAATTGTTCACATCCTTCGAGAGCAGAACACCCAAGTTGATGCTCTCTCCAAGCTCAAGACCTCAATGACTGAGATCTTTTTTTAAAAAAAAGTTGCATCGAGGAGATATATTTTCCCAGCATCCAAGGCCCTTGATTGATACTCCTTATAGATGAGTTGGAGCCACCTTGGATGGAACCCATCAGCTTCTTCCTCTAAGACGAAATACTAACTGATGATGCTATTGCATCAGTTTGCCTCTGATACATGGCCGCCATCTGATACATGGCCGCCAACTTTATCCTTATCAGGGTCGAGCTATAAGAAGGTATTTTTACGTCCATGCCTCAAGTTTCTTACCCCATTTGAAATTGATTACGCTCTGCGCGAGATTCATTCCAGAATATGCGGAGAGCACCTCGAGGGTAGCCCTTAAAATAATGAGACAAGGGTACTGGCCCAAGATCAAGCAAGATGCACTAGACTTCATGCAAAAATGCAAAAGTTGTCAATTACATTGCAACCTTACGCAAGCACTACCAGTAGAATTCCTGACCTTCTGCCCAATGAGGGTGGACATCATGGAACTGCTTCCAATAGCTACCATACAACGAAAGTTCAACATCTTAGTCGTCAACTACTTCACCAAGTGGGTTGAAGCTAAGCCGTTCGTCAAGATCATGGAAGCTAATGTTAAGCAAGCCTCCTTGCGAAGATTATCACCGATAATGGAACTTAGTTCTCTGGGAAGGTCTTCACATCTTTCTGCAAGGATTTTCATAGCCAACCAATACACACTGTCGCGGCAAACCCTCATACGAATGAGCAGACAAAAGTGACAAATTGAACCATACTTAAAAAACTAAAGACTAGCCTCGAGAAAGCTGGAGGGGGCGGTGGATTGAAAAACTCCACAATGTCATATGGGGACCTTGGGAACTTCAACAAGAGAGACACCTAACAATCTATGATTCAGAATGGAGGTCGTTATCCCTGTCAGCATTGGGGTCCCAAATCCTCGAGTTCATGCCTTTAACCATACGTCAATAAGGAGGAACTTCAACTATAATTAGATCTCTCAGAAACATTTGATATTGCCCACCACAGAGCTGCCTTTTACCACTAGAGTGTGGCCCACCACTTCAACCAAAGAGACAAGCCTCGACCTATTTTTGTCGGAAACCTGGTTTAGCTTAGTTTTGAAGCCGATGATCGTGGCCCGCAACGCAACAAACTCCCTCCCCCACCCTCCCACTGGAAAGGCTCATACATTGTCTTGGTCATGATCAAGCATGGAACATTCAAGCTCAAAGAATCAGAATGTTATAAAATGAAATTGAAATGTGGAGATTCTTCATAAATACTATCAGTAATAGTCCAATCACACAATCTTTATTTCCATATATGTTGTTCCTTTCTTTCACAGTGGTTGTGTATGTTGTTATCGACATTGTTTTTTTTCCCTTTCTAATAATTATTGTATCTGCATTGGGGTATTTGTTTTGTTTCCCTAGTCACATCAATGTATCCCTGCTTATCAAATGAAGATGATTCCTCACCTTTCCTCCATATGAATGACACACTAGAAAATATAATTGTTCATTTACAAGCACTTCAAGCTTTCGACTCGAGAAATACGCAACCGCTGTTGCATCTTAGTTCAAGTGCGATTAGATCCAACTTCTTCCGTACATGTTAGCATCATCGAGTTTTACTCTGATATATAAACTTTGACAGGTTAAATTTCATTGGCGGACAACACCCAACACCCAATTGTGTTATAGGATTGATACCTTAACAAACGTGGGAGGTCGACGGGTCAGAAGAGAGCGGACTGAAACCAAGCAGCTTCATTAAGTGTTCCATTTCACTTTTAAAAGAAATAGAGGATTCTTGATTGTCTTGGGTAGAAGCCGACTGTATTGTGTTGGATCCACATGTCGTAGCAAGGTCCTTGGTAGCGGACGATTTGGTCAAAGGTTTGGATGCAGGTTTTCCGTTGAGCTTCCAACACTTATCATGAGTGTGATTGCGTTTGTGGCAAAAAATCACAAGTAGGGTGATCAACCTGGGGTTGAGCACTATTAGAAACCAAGGCGGATGCTTTGACAGCGGAGTGGAAGTACTGAACATTACAAATCTTCAGCTCTTTTCGTGACAAATCACAGTGAAAGAAGTGCGAGTGGAAGAAAGAGAATCCCGACTAAGGATACGACTCCGGACTTCGTTAAGATCTTTGTTGAGACCTACTAGAATTGGAACATATGCTCATTTTCTTATGGAAAAGAAACATATAGGTCGGAGATTCCCAAGCGTAGTCATAATATAGCTAAATCATTATAGTACTGGGTTACAGTCATGAATCTTTCTTTTGCCTCGCGGATTTTATTAGATATTTCATAGAGTTTGCTGGAATTCCCTACATTTGAGTAGGTATCACAGGTTGTCGTCCAAAGGGCACTAGTTGAAGACCAATAGAAGTCTTCATGGAGTTGATCAGTCACGAAATGACTATGAAATTCTCCACTTCAAAAGCTCCATATGATGGGTAGTCTTGGTTCACAAGTCACTCTAATAAAATGACCAAATTTCCCACGCCTTTTAATGAACAAAGACACAGATTAAAACTATTGGAGAAAGTTATTGTCATTTAGTTTATGGGTTATAATCAAGAAGTTCATGCTGTTTTCTTGTACTCCAACCTGCAGAGGAACGAAGGTTGGAATTTATCCTCCGTTTTAGGGGAGTTCGCCATGACTATGATTAATCCAAATGAGATGCTAGGTTGTCAAGACATTGTAACGTTCCAGTTACTGGAAAAATATGGCTCTGAAAGGGTTCTCACTGAATTGGGTTGGCTAAAAGAAGGTTCCAAGAGGAGTTCTGGCACAACTGGAGGGAGGTCAATTAGGCAAGGTTTTCGATGGCTGGAAGGTGCCCAGGTGACTCAGAACTCAACGGACAGCAAGTTTTGGGCGGATTGTGAAGCAGACAGGATGCGGCAAGATCTGGGCGTAAGTGGCGGGAAACGTTCTTGAACATTGGCTCGAATTAGAGATGAGGTAGATCTGACGGGAAAGATCTGGTTGCTCGGATCATAGGAGACGGAACCCCGACCGACTCAATCAGATGTTCGAGCAGAATAAAAAACAGGACCTGAACTAGCCAGGCGGCAGCTAGGTTAGGGTCATGACTCTCATAATATGTTAGAATAGAACCCATGATGCTTCTTATTGATGCAGAGAGGGGTATAAATACCCATTACAGGATATACTAGTAAAGAAACATATAAAAATATAAGAAAGTAATAAAGGAAAGTAAATAAAAGCAAATAAAAGTAACTAATATATAATTCTATTTTAATTAATATTCTAATAAATCCAGCATTTGTTTTTAAGAAAAGCTGAAAGAGTGAAGTTATTTTAATTCATATTTATCAAGTTCCAAGTTCAAATCCAAATTAAACATTAAAAAAAAGGGTAAAAATCAAATCAAAATGATAGCAGTGGAAGCATAGCTGGTATATGGAGGAAGCACAATTCCTTTTAAATCCAGCCAAGAAAGATTAACTTAAGTATAGCTACTGCCCAACCAGACCCATGATGATGTCTAATCAACTACCAAAAAATAAAATCTCTCTCCAATGCCCGCTGCTAATATAGAAAAGGGGCATTTACATACATAGCACACAATTCCTATGCATTTACATATCTATCACCTAAACTTCACTATTTACAATTATACCACCCAAATCTTTCATATCACAAAAAAATACCACTATTTTAACTTTTAAAATGTAAAATCTACCTTTTAGTTCATAGGTAAGGTGGCATATATGTAAAAATTAAAGTTAGGTTTCAGTTGGGTAAATAAATAAGAATTGAGTGGCATGTATGTAAATCTTCCTAAACAAAACAACACCCAATAAGCTCTTACTCTTTCATACTTCATAACAAGTTTAGAAAAACTTTTAGGCATGCCATATAACTAAGAATGCAAGTCAGTGTTACCACAAGTTTAAAAACATCTTAGGTAATTAAAAAACATGCATGCTCCAATTATTAAAAGACCAGTACTGTTATAGATGAACAAAAGCACCCTTTCATTCATAGGTAAGGTGACATATATGGAAAAATTAAAGTTGGGTTTTAGTTGTGTAAATAAATAAGAATTGAGTGGCATGTATGTAAATCTTCCTAAAGAAAAACAACACCCAATAAGCTCTTACTCTTTCATACTTCATAACAAGTTTAGAAAAACTTTTAGGCATGCCATATAACTAAGAATGCAAGTCAGTGTTACCACAAGTTTAAAAACATCTTAGGTAATTAAAAAACATGCATGCTCCAATTATTAAAAGACCAGTACTGTTATAGATGAACAAAAGCACCCTTTCATTCATAGGTAAGGTGACATATATGGAAAAATTAAAGTTGGGTTTTAGTTGTGTAAATAAATAAGAATTGAGTGGCATGTATGTAAATCTTCCTAAAGAAAAACAACACCCAATAAGCTCTTACTCTTTCATACTTCATAACAAGTTTAGAAAACATTTTAGCATACCATAAAACTAAGAATGCGAGTCGGTGTTAAAAATAACACAAGATTGAGAACATCTTAGGTAATTAAAAAACACACATGCTCCAATTATTAAAATACCAGTACTGTTATAGATGAACAAAAGCAAGCTTCCCATACCTGTGATGTTCTTTTGCATAAGCAGGAGGTGAAAACGTAGATTGAAAATCTCGAGATGGACTTTCGATTGTACTTGTTCCAGGACTAACGGCAGGGCTTCTTACCGAAGCATCTTCACCATGCACATTAGACAACTCAGCTTCAGTTAAAAGCACTCTGGTGCTCGAAGGCTTGTGAACTTCGCCCTCTACTTTAGATGGCGATGCTGATTCAGCATCTTTAGCGGCCTTTTCATTTTCATTCTGTTTTATTGTGGTGTCTGGTGCTTCAACACTCGTGACAGAGGTGGTCTTCAGTTTTTCAGGAGCAACGACATTTTCCACTTCGAGGGTAAGCTCCCTGATGATTGTAAAACCTAAAGAACACGTTTGAGAAATTCTAATAAAACGAGCGCAACAAATAGCTCACATAATTTTAAAAAAAGGCATTTACATACATATCACAGAATCCTTATGTATTTACATATCTACACCTAATTATTCCTATTTACATGCATATCACTCAAAACTTTAACATCACATAAAAAATAACACTATTTAACTTATTAAAAAATAAAATACACTTTTTTTCATGCAGAAGTAAGATGGCATGTTATGTAACATTTGAAAGTTTAGGCATTAGATATGTAAATACATAGGAATTAAGTGGTATGCATGTAAATCTTTCTTAGAAAAACGAGAGAAATAAGAAGAGGACTAGAAAATAATAAAAACTATTGGGACTTACCTTTAAAAAGATGAGAAAAAAATTCTAATTATAAGAGTTTGGAAGTCACTTTCAATTTTGCTATCCCATATATTAATCATTAAATAACATGCAAAGATCAATTACACAAATTGGGTCCTAAAATGACTAAAATAATTAAGATAATAATAAATAAAGTTAAGCAAGTAAAATCAATTATTTATCATCTGATAATTGGTATTATGGTGAATATAATTAGCTAAGGTTATTGAGATTAATTAAGCTAATGCGTTATTAAATGAACATAAGATAGCAAGTTATGACAATTCATAAATAGATTAAACAGGCTAATTAATTGCTGATTATTTATTAAAGTAGAAATTTATTCTATTTATCCTACAAAGTTTACTGTAAGAATTAATTATTCCAGTTAAGTAGGTATTAATTTTAAAAAAAATATTTCACCAATTGATTAACAAATTCAGTCGTTGATTAGTGATTATGATGACAAGTTGTTTTTAATTATTAATTAATTCATTCATGAGAAATTTCATATAGTTACATTTTCTAATAAGTCATAATAATTGATTGATTATTAATTATGTTAATAAAGTAAGTATTAATTAATGATCAAGCTATTAAACCAAAGCTAGTAGGTTGTACGTGATAATGGCCAATGAATTTGATTCATGAGTAGACCAGGATAAATATAAGTTGTTTTAGTTTATTTTGGATTTTAATTGATTAATAAACTTATTAGCACAAGAGCTACCCAGGTATAGGTTAGCTCAAGGCTTTATATCCATTGAGAGGTCTAAGTTTAACCGAGATTGGGCTTACATGCATCAAGACGTTGAATTTTGAATGATGGGTTTATTAGCTTTATGTTGAATTGGATCAATTGGATTGGGGCTTACATCCATTTAAAGAACCAACTTTTCGGGACTTGTTGATCTGTTTACAAGTTACCTAAAATGTTGCAACTTCTAACCTTATAATATGGGCAGGCCCGGATCTCATGACTTATACTTAAATATTAAAGTCAGCTCAATAGTTTGTCTTATGAACTTGCATTAGAAGAAAGGTGGTACATTGGTGATAAAGATTTGATTTTTGATAATACATATTTTAATGTACAAATTAAGGCAATGACCCACTAAGATCCTTGGATCAACAAAAAAGTGTCGTGATCAAGCTTGGGTATTGGTCTACCTATTTGAATAATTGAGTTGGTATTGAATATATTTGACATAGGGCCCTAGGAAGTGTTATAATAGGCTGGCTCATATGAGGATGTTTTGTAATTTATCATCCCTATGATAACGCTATAGTTCATATTGGGTCACTTGAGGATATATCTGAAGCCTTTTGCTGAGTTTAGCACATAAAATATACCACTGTTTAATCTTAAAAAAAATGAAATACCCCTTTTTCATGCAAAAGTAAGGTGGCATGTAATGTAAAATTTGAAAGTTTAGGCATTAGATATGTAAATACATAGGAATTAAGTGGTATGCAAGTAAATCTTTCTCCGACAACCGGGACAAATAAGAAGAGGACTAGACAATAATAAAAGCCATTGGGGCTTACCTTTAAAAAGATGAGAAAAAGGTCTAAATTATAAGAGTTTGGAAGTCAGTTTCAATTTTGCTATCCCATATATTAATCTTTAAATAACATGCAAAGATCAATTACACAAATTGGGTCCTAATATGACTAGAATAATTAAGATAATAATAAATAAAGGTTAACAAGTAAAATCAATTAGTTATCATCTGATAATTGGGATTATGATGAATTCACTGACACCATTAACATTTTTACATCATCCATATGTATATATGCATAGCTTTAAAAGCAAAGCTACTTTTTAAAGAAAATGTACATGATGAAGTTGAGCTAAAATTGAACAGACTTGGACATTACGCCTACCGAAAAATTTGTATAAATTTATGAGCTGCTTTGTAACTTAATTTTTCTTGATAGACCTACTTATAGTAACAACGTAGTAAGAGATTATTGGTAGTTTGATGAACAAAAGAATTTGTATAATATTTATTGTCTAGTTTTACTCCCACAGTCTGAAACAAAGATTAACGCACTGGATTTGTTTTTAATTAAATATTTAATTATGTTATTTTACATGGAATTTATAGAGTAAGAAATGCTCCCCAAATGGTTTCAACATAAACAACAGCACCTTACGTACCTCTGACAGGTCACAGGTTCGTTAAAAATGTTGAAGCCAAAACAACATTGAAATCACCTCTAAGTTTTGGATCAAAGATTTAGCAGGACACAAAGATCTTCAAATTTCGGATGGATTAACGTCAATGTATACTAAAGTTATCAAATGATGCTAAACTCAGTTATTATTTTTGTTGCTTTATGCTCCCCTCCCCCCTCCTTTTTTTCCTTCCATTTTTCTTGTCTGTTACGGACATGTGATATGTGTGAAAAACACATACAATATGCAGGATAAATTTTTGGATTATGTCCGTATTTGCAAATCTGTATTGTTGGAAATAAAAGAAAACAATAGACCTCAACGTACCATCATTTTTGTCAAACTTGTCCCAGCTTTCATCCCAATCAGCAGCTCCTTCTTGCATGCCAGGTTGCCAACCTTTCAAAGTAAAAAAAAAAAATTAAAAAAGACAACAGGCATAAAATAAAATAAAATAAAGCTAAATAAGTGAGCTCACTTATCCCATTATTGCTATAATGCATCAAAACGCAAATATATAAGACAAAAAATAGAACTAAGAAAACAAAAGAATCAATCTTCAAAGCCTTTTTGAGTTCAGCATGACAAGTTTAGACAATCCCAACCAATCTAATAGGATCCTAGATTGTGTGAGTTGCAGTTAGGTGGAGCAGTACTTGGTTTCTGTTAGAACTAAGCAGATAGTATCCTATTGAATTACAAATAAATCAATGAAAATCTGTAAAACATATAGTTTAGAAAATAATGTATGGATGTGGCTTAACTCGTAGATTTACTTAACATGGTAGTAATTTTGAAACAAAAACCTCACAGGAAATTTTACACTTAAAAGTTTCTTAATAAAAAACAGAGTCACGGGGTTTCAAAAATTTTCTCATCTTAGAATTTCATAAAATTCGCATGCTCTCATCATTTACCTTTTAACATTCAACTGAGATGGAGCTACATGGGTTGATGTAAAATATAAAATAATATGAATAGCCAATCATCCATTGACATCACTATTTGATAGTAAAATCGCATAGTGGAAGACATGACAAATTTATGTGAAAGAAAGTTCCGATTGTTGTGTCATGGAAAGTTTAAAACCTCATAGCCACTGGAATGGAGTAACCAACAAAAAATGATAAAGGGTTCCACCATACAACTTAATTTCTCCCCAACAGTTCTGAACAAAATAAAAAAAAAGGAAGTCCTTGCCTAATGTATCGGTTTAGGTAAATTTTTATATTATGGTTTCCAACAAATTCAATGTACAGCTTTAATATGATCCAAAGTGCAAATAACCGTTAGTCCCATCAAATTTAATCACAATTGAGAATTACCTGAATTTCAGCATCAGAAAGTTAAGTAGCGAGAAAATTTACAAAAACAAAAAGGGAAAACAAAATTTCTAAGTCAATCTGTACATATAAAAATAGGGGCAATTGCATATATTATGATACATACCACCCAATTCCTATGAATTAATATAATTAACACCTGAACTTTACACTTTACATTTAAAACACTCAAATCTTTCATAGCACATCAAAATTACCACCTTTTCATGCATAGGTTAAGTGCTATAAACGTAAAAAATTAAAGTTCTAAGTGTTAGATATGTAAATAGATAAGAATTAGGCGGTTTGTATGTAAATCTTCCCTAACAAAAATATTTGCATAACACCAATTAGATCTCTCATGTCAATGAAAATCAATCTAACTCTAAAGAGAATCATACCAAAGGGAAGTTCAACTAGTGAAGTGGGCTTCGAACGTAAGCCATTATCCTTACACCTCTCATTCAAAGCTTTCACCAGTTCATCCAGATCATTTTGAATTTTCTCAGCACGTTCCTGGAAATTTGCAGAGCAAAAAATTGCAACTAGGTTTCGGTAGGTGAGAAATTAAATAATTGTGACATAAAAGCATCTCATCAGCTTGCCTGAAGTACACCATAAATTTCACCTTCTTCCATTTTCACAATTGCTTTATATAACTCCATCTTTCTCTCCTAAAGAAATATTAATTGAATCCAGAAAACAAACCAAGATTATGAGAAAAAAAAAATTGAATATTGAATAACTTCCTTGAAAAAGTTGGCAGTATGGGCTACCTGAATATCCCGAAAGGTAGCCTGATCTAGACTCAGCTTAGAAGCAACATCGCCAGTCTGCTTATACTTTTCCTCGTACTTTTTTGCCAAGAGCTCAACCTGAGACCAAATTTGGTCATTTCATCTTACAATAACAGATACAAAAATGATGTTTATTAGCTTGCAAATCAAACAGTTAGATCTGAAATAAGCCGAATTAATTCAAAGTAAAGAAGGCTGATATTCTGTATGGACTCTGAAACCATGAACTATTACAAACCAAAGACATGTCAGATAGGGTTATCAAATTAATTCTAAGAAACTTTTCATGTCATATTGGGTTGTATTCGGTTCACTGAGTCCAATTAAAGTTGACATTTTCAACCATTTAATGAAAGGGGTTGAATCTAAGCTTCCTCAAATCATATTTGGGGTCACAAAATGAACTCAAAACATGAACTACTTACTAAGTGGGATGTCTGAGTCCCCAAGCATGGAAAGCCTCCTTGTCCTTCAGTGATGAATTAATATCATGCATGCCAAAAATAAGTTGGCATTTCTATGCTCTAATTAACAATGTTTACCACAAAATTGGGATCGATAAGACTAAATCAATCGTCCATCAGGCTGATTAGGTAAATTAAAACTCTAATTTTATGAATTATGACTTGATAAACTACGCTTAATTGGTCATGGTTTAATGAACAAAGTTAAGGGCCATAATAATTAAAGTTGTTTTTAAATTGGCACAGCTAAAAGCACTATAGTTTAATTGAAGTCATATCCCTAAAATTTGGTTTATTTAGCTCTCTGAATTAAATTGAACGCTCAGTTAACACTACAAATAAGCTTAACTAATAAAATGTTGTCCATGAGGTTGTGCCAGAAATTATTTAACGCAAAAAGAATAAAAATGATTTAATGGGTCGAATCTGAATTATAACTAAGATGTGCTGTCTCTGAAAATTTTCACGCCTCAGACTCTCTTTTTTGTCAGGGTCAAATTTTCAGAAGGTAGATTGAATTGTAGATAGGACACTACCAAGAAATTTCGTTCTCATTTTACGAGGATTTTAAGATTTGAGGTTTGAAATTTCCCATAGGCACAAGCCACTATGGTTAATCACCTCTCCTGATAACGGAAGAGCACTTCCGATTAAGGCTAGTCATTAAACACTAAATATTTAACATATAGTAGCATCATAAATGATTTTAAGCTGTAAAATTTATCATCTGGAGCATAAAGCAGATGGTGGGGGGAATGATGAGAAACCCAATCAAGTTCTTATGACTCCGCCATCCCGGGTCATCATGGTCCATGATCTACTTAGTCAGAAGGGTTAGTCGACCCAATCTGACTAAAGAATCCTTGTTAGCATTGGTTGTGTCATTCAATAGATCCTTGATCTGGGGTAGATATTTGCCTAAGAGGACAAAGTTAAGTCGACCTTACTAACAAAATTTTTAATATTAATCAATTGTACTCTTATCGTTCACAACTTAAAGAGTAGAAAGTTGTTCGGGAACATGCAGGATGCAACTGTGACAGTAATTTAATGGTGTCACTTGGTGGCAACCACACTGTTAGAGAATTCTGGTCGTAATCGCTACTTTTGTGAGAACTTTGGGTCAAACAACACAGACAGAGGATAACACGGCTTTACTGACATGAAATTACTTTGAATGTGAATATAATAATAAACTTGATATGTCATTCGCACTTTATAAGTTGAAGTCAATAAAATATTTATCACTCCAATAAACTCTTGTGGAGGATAGATGTGGTTTGCTCAACAAACTCTTGTGAAGGAAGAATGTGATTTGCTTTAAGTTTTTTAACTGATTAATTTTTAAACCCGTTTAACATTCCTAAGCTATTCATTAAAGTATTTCAAATTTTAGTTGGAGCCCATGCAAGTGTATATGATGATTTACATGCATTTTGATGCAACAAATTTTCTAAAATATTTACACATTTTAATTCAATGTATCAAATTTAGAAAATGTCTTAAAATGTAAATGCAAGCTTTGATATTGTTAAACCTTACTCATCGCAGTAATGCTTCGTTATTAAATGCATGTATCTTAAAAGGATTGCACAAATTTTGGGATATTTATAATCAAATCGAGCACTATCTTTAAGACTTATAAACTCAAAAAACCACTTAAACATAAAGTTTATGTGAATGCCATAGCCATGACTTTATGCTACACATAAATCTTTGTTTTGAGCATCTTACCGCCTTCTTTTTGCTAGCAAATGTATTGCGAAATAGGTGGAGATTTAATTTCAAGCAAATCTAGCATTTCAAAGTAGTACATTTTAATTTTGATTCAAACTTATTCTTCTGAATTTTGATATTTTAATTTTAGATTAAGCTAAGCTCCCAAAATATGTTAAGCACAAATATTTAACATTTCAGTCAATTTTAATAACTTCAAATGATTCAAACCAAAGAGTTTGAATTTGAAAAACCCAAAGTTTTAAAAGTCCAAATTTAAATTATTTTTAAGCAATAACGGTAAATTTTTAAATTCCATATTCAAATTTATTTCAAGTTGAAGTGATGCATACTATAAATTATTTTACAAGTTCGAATAGTCCAAAAACTTTTTATTTGCAAGTCCGAGTCAACCAAAAATTTGGTAGCCTCCCAATGTCAACCCCCGTTAGGGGGACACGAAAGAATATCAACTTTCTTAAAAGACCCGTCGATCAGTGTCATGAGATACTGCGAACATGAAGCAAAAATATATTTTTCAACTCATGGTCTAAAAAAACGTTATAAACCTTCAATGTACCTGCAAAAATGTTGAATCATACGCAAACATTTCCCCGAAAAGAAACTTTACTTTTCCTGACGATAGTTAATTCTCTAGACAAATACTCACATTTCCTAGGATGGGCATTTAAATCCCCTGGCTCTTAAAAAAAATGTCCAAACAAATCCGCGATTTCCCTGAATGATGTTTAATTCCCAAAGATAGGTACTCGAGCTTCCTCATATGAACTTTTTAGGAAAATTCACCCCCAACCCCATGTTGGTATACCTTTGCGAGAGAAAATAGCAAAGACAGTGATGATCAATAAAAAAAAAATTCATCTAATTTTCTGATTTTTTTAATACAATATAAACAATAAAACCCAAATGATAAAGCAGGGGAGGAGGTCTTAATTTTGGCTGTAGGGTTCAGCTCGAGTTCGATGACAAATGGGTCGCTCGGTTTAGGGCACATTCATGAGTGGCTTGCATGCAAAATCTAAGGGGAAGAGCAAGGATTTTGATGATTTTAGGAGGTGTTGGCGTAGAAGTGGGTGGCTGACTCGTGAGCAGCTTGGAGGCGTGTTGGGATAGAAACAAAGCAAGATAGTTTGGTTTAAGGGCAGAACGGTAGCAAGCTCTATTACTGCAAGCTTTTCGAACAGGTAGGAATAGGAGAGCGGGACAAGCGGAGAGTAGCAGGAGAGTGGTTGTGGGTTGGATCGAGAGACACACAACAATGAGGAAGCGACATGGTGAGTTTCGGTGGTCTCGTGAGTAGTGATTCTATAACTGCCTTTTCTGGCTAGCCTTGAACGCGACTATATCGAAGCTTCATCTGGAGCGGGGAAGGAGACAAGCAGGACAAGGCTCAACCCTGTGCGTGCGACTGGAAAGAAGCAACAAGATTCATTGCTGGTTCAAATGAAGGAAGAAGACGAAGCAGACGAAACAACGAGCACAGTAGAAGGCTTCGTACGTTTCCAACAGATGAGGGAAATGGTAAACAACATTGGAGACACAAGGGATGCAATTCGAAGTGCGGTCGAGACGTGGAAGATTTGGGGACTTCGGCTTCTTCGTGTGTCTAGAGCTTCACAAATGGATGGGAAGACAACGAAGAGGTTTCGAATGGAAAAATGAAGGGGTTTTGTGGGAGGTTTAATAGGGAAGAGGTTTCTGCTTGTTCTCTTCGCATGATCGGGAGAGATCCAAAACGAAATGGCTCGAATGAAGAAGAAGAGGTAAGTCTACTGGTGGGCTCGATTATGTGTGTATGAGGGACCAAAAGTCTGCCATGTGAAAAGAAAGAGGAAAATGGAAAACTCAGCGCAAACAATTATGGGCATCTAGCCGGAGTGAGAGCTAGAGTAAGAATGAATTAATATAAATTAAATTTAATTAACATAATTAATAAATATTATTTTATTTTAATTAACCTAATTAATAACATTAATAACTTTTACATTTTGAATATCAAAAGGGGGTTGATTCAAGTCCACGTAACTCAAACCTACATGACCTAAACTAGCTCTTGCAACAACTCCTTGGCATGCAACTAAATGTGAATCATCGAAGACCACCAAACTTTGATCCAATGTAGCTAAAGAACTAGTTATGCATTAAAGAGTTGTTCATTTTTTTCCCTAACTAAGATTTCGTTTGGGGAAGCGTTTTTCTCACGGCGCGGCCCGAAACCACGAAGCGGTGCTCGAAATTACCATTTGGATNGAATAGTCCAAAAACTTTTTATTTGCAAGTTCGAGTCAACCAAAAATTTGGTAGCCTCCCAATGTCAACCCCCGTTAGGGGTACACGAAAGAATATCAACTGTCTTAAAAGACCCGTTGGTCAATGTCATGAGATACTGCGACCATAAAGCAAAAATATATTTTTCAACTCATGATCTTAAAAAACGTTATAAACCTTCAATGTATCTGCAAAAATGTTGAATCATACGCAAACATTTCCCCGAAAAGAAACTTTACTTTTCCTGACGATAGTTAATTCTCTGGACAAATACTCACATTTCCTAGGATGGGCATTTAAATCCCCTGGCTCTTATAAAAAATGTCCAAACAAGTCCGCGATTTCCCTGAATGATGTTTAAATCCCAACTACAGGTACTTGAGCTTCCTCATATGAACTTTTTAGAAAAATTCACCCCCAACCCCATGTTGGTATACCTTTGCGAGAGAGAATAGCAAAGACAGTGATGATCAACAAAAAAAAAAAAAAAATCATCTAATTTTCTGATTTTTTTAAATACAGTATAAACAATAAAACCCAAAAGATAAAGCAGGGGAGGAGCTCGGTTTTAATTTTGGCTGTAGGGTTCAGCTCGGATTCGATGACAAATGGGTCGCTCGGTTTAGGGCACATTCATGAGTGGCTTGCATGCAAAATCAGAGGGGAAGAGCGAGGATTTTGATGATTTGAGGAGGTGTTGGCGTAGAAGTGGGTGGCTGACTTGTGAGAAGCTCGGAGGCGAGTTGGGATAGAAACAAAGCAAGATAGTTTGGTTTAAGGGCAGAGCGGTAGCAAGCTCTATTACTGCAAGCTTTTCGAACAGGTAGGAATAGGAGAGCGGAACAAGCGGAAAGTAGCAGGAGAGTGGTTGTGGATTGGATCGAGAGACACACGACAATGAGGAAGCGGCATGGTGAGTTTCGGTGGTCTCGTGAGTAGTGATTCTATAACTGCCTTTTCTGGCTAGCCTTGAACGCGACTATATCGAGGCTTCATCTGGAGCAGGGAAGGAGACGAGCTGGACAAGGCTCAACCCTGTGCGTGCGATTGGAGAGAAGCAACAAGATCATTGCCGGTTCAGATGAAGGAAGAAGACGAAGCGGACGAAGCAACGAGCACAGTAGAAGGCTTCGTACGTTTTCAACAGAGGAGGGAAATAGTAAACAACATTGGAGACACAAGGAATGCAATTCGAAGTGCGGTCGAGACGTGGAAGATTTGGGGACTTCGGCTTCTTCGTGTGTCTAGAGCTTCACAAATGGATGGGAAGACAACGAAGAGGTTTCGAATGGAAAAATGAAGGGGTTTTGTGGGAGGTTTAATAGGGAAGAGGTTTCTGCTTGTTCTCTTCGCATGATCGGGAGAGATCCAAAACGAAATGGCTCGAATGAAGAAAAAGAGGTAAGTCTATTGCTTCGTCTGGTTTCTAGAATGAATAGTGCTGGGCTCGATTACGTGTGTATGAGGGACCAAAAGTCTGTCATGTGAAAAGAAAGAGGAAAATAGAAAACTCAGTGCGAACAGTTATGGGCATCTAGCCAGAGTGAGAGCTAGAGTAAGAATGAATTAATATAAATTAAATTTAATTAACATAATTAATAAATATTATTTGAATTTAATTAACCTAATTAATAAAATTAATAACTTTTAAACATTTTGAATATCAAAAGGGTGTTGATTCAAGTCCAGGTTTGACCTAACTCAAACCTACATGACCTAAACTAGCTCTTGCAAGAACTCATTGGCATGCACCTAAATGTGAATCATCGAAGATCACCAAACTTTGATCCAATGTAGCTGAAGAACTAGTTATGCATTAAAGAGTTGTTCATTTTTTTCCCTAACTAAGAGTTCGTTTGGGGAAGCATTTTTCTCGCGGCGCGGCCCACAACCATNATCCAATGTAGCTGAAGAACTAGTTATGCATTAAAGAGTTGTTCATTTTTTTCCCTAACTAAGAGTTCGTTTTGGGAAGCATTTTTCTCGCGGCGCGGCCCGCAACTACGAAGCGGTGCTCGAAATTACCATTTGGATATTGCGTTCGCGGCCACCCGCCGCTAAAATAGGCGAAACACGAGCCGCGGGATCAACCCCGCAGCCTCGTGTTGTGGAATAGCTTTTCTTCCTTTGCCTTGCGCCTCTACTCTCTCGCGATCAAGCCTTTGCTGAAGATCGAGCCTCCGCCATAGCTTCTTCGATTTCTGTGAGAAGACTTCCCAGATTGATATTGTATTTTCTCTTATTTGAGGCGGTCGATAAATCCTAGAGGAGGAATCAGAAGCTTCTTCAATGGAGATCTCGTCGATGATCGTCTTTGCCTCGTCCTGCTCACTATCACCGTTTCAGACGCAGCGAATTGTTGGGTCTCGGATCGGAGTTAGCTTCCTTAGTTCAACCATTAAACCTCCAACATTTGAACGACATCAATCCAAACAACACTTAGGCTTCGTTCGATCTCAGGGTTCATTAGCTTCAAACTTTCACCTTTTACCTAAAATTGTTTTTTTATCGAAGGAAAATNCCAAACAACACTTAGGCTTCGTTCGATCTCAGGTTTCATTAGCTTCGAACTTTCACCTTTTACCTAAAATTGCTTTTTTATCGGAGGAAAAAATTTCGTATTTGGAAATGCGTGCTTAGTGTTATGAACATTTAAACATGGTGCGGATGAGATTTTTAGCTTAATTTCTCAATGGATCTGTGGTGGCTTTCTATCTAAATTAAGGACATCTTTAAGTATTTTATGATTTACGGAAAGTAAATTCCTTTGATTTTACATCAATATGGAAGTTGAGAGACCTAGATATTTGATTTAAGAAGTTGCAAACTGCCTCATTAAACCATATTTCTTAATTGGTTGTGACTCTTCTATGGTTCAAATTCGCTTTTTTTTTCTTTGTTTAGAGCCCGACAATGTTCTCCTTCAGAGTAAGGCCTTTCAAGCTAATCAAAGGTGAGGGGAGCATTTTTATTTACAGAAAATTAAAATTCCACCCACTTTGCTGCAAAAGTATGTGGCTACATTAAAGACTGAAATTAAAAGAAAGATGAAAAAAAGAAGAATAGAAGAGGATGNTTCTTTGTTTAGAGCCCGACAATGTTCTCCTTCAGAGTAAGGCCTTTCAAGCTAATCAAAGGTAAGGGGAGCATTTTTATTTAAGGAAAATTAAAATTCCACCCACTTTGCTGTAAAATTATGTGGCTACATTAAAGACTGAAATTAAAAGAAAGATGAAAAAAAGAAGAATAGAAGAGGAATGTAATGGGGGTTCGATCATAAGAATTGTTTCAGCAAGAAGAGGAAAGAGGCATATGAGATGTTACCATTAGCATCTGAAGGCCGAACAGGGCATTGATGCATGAATTCTTAAATACTAATTAGATTCCAAATTGTTGTTCATATTTCTATCTTTTTCCCGGCCTCTAATCCTTTCTTCTTCAGCCCTTGCTGGAAAAGTTTTGTGAACTCTTGCTTTGGCTTTGGGTGTGAATGTTTAGTGTTTGTATTTATTTGAGTGGGAGATGAAAAGTTTGATGAAGAACATGGGCTAAAAATAAAGATTATGTGATTATTTATTTATTTTCAGAAACTCCAGATATTTGCTGCAAATTATATGACCTTATAAAGCTTTGTACTATTTGGTAGTTTTTTCTCCTCCAGAGTCACAATATCACATTAATTACTAGAGGATACCGCTTGATCTTTGAAGAACGATTCAAAATGGATTTGTCTTAACCAGGTTGTTTGACTGAGAAGTGGATGTGATCGATTAATTTCTAATTTACCTGCTATATGAATAACACTACATAGACATTCATCCTTCTTTTCTAGAGTATTTGTACTTTAGGGCTAAGAAAGTTATTTTTGTTTCCAAGTTTCAAAAGAATCAACAAACAATTAATTTTGAACGTTGATAACACAAAAGAATGATTGAGAACTGCAGGGAGAAATACTCTTTATGAAGCGAGGCGTGTATCTGTAATTTTGTACTGTTTGTGAATTTTTTGTTTTAAATGTATTAAATTTATGATTACCACAGTTTTGTTAAGCACAATATTATTAAACAGGGATAGAATTGTTATTTTTTTAGAAACAGCTGCTCCAAAGCTGTTTTCACACAGCTCCCCAAACAGGCAGTCAGCNTGAAAAGTTTGATGAAGAACATGGGCTAAAAATAAAGATTATGTGATTATTTATTTATTTTCAGAAACTCCAAATATTTGCTACAAATTATATGACCTTATAAAGCTTTGTACTATTTGGTAGTTTTTTCTCCTCCAGAGTCACAATATCACATTAATTACTAGAGGATACCGCTTGATCTTTGAAGAACGATTCAAAATGGATTTGTCTTAACCAGGTTGTTTGACTGAGAAGTGGATGTGATCGATTAATTTTTGATTTACCCGCTATATGAATAACACTACATAGACATTCATCCTTCTTTTTTAGAGTATTTGTACTTTAGGGCTAAGAAAGTTATTTTTGTTTCCAAGTTTCAAAAGAATCAACAAACAATTAATTTTGAACGTCGATAACACAAAAGAATGATTGAGAACTGCAGGGAGAAATACTCTTACCTATGAAGCGAGGCGTGTATCTGTAATTTTGTACTGTTTGTGGATTTTTTGTTTTAAATGTATTAAATTTATGATTACCACAGTTTTGTTAAGCACAATATTATTAAACAGGGACAGAATTGTTATTTTTTCAGAAACAGCTGCTCCAAAGTTGTTTTCACACAGCTCCCCAAACAGGCAGTCAGCTTCCCCACAGCAGCTTCCTGGAGCAGCGAAATTGCAGCTAAGAAGCTGAAAAGCTGCAGCTGCGCCAACATATCCTAAATTGAGGATGGCACATCAGTAATCATTGGTCTGTCATATTAATTATTAAAGAGTCATTGATCTTTGGTTTAATTAAAGTGGAAATAATTTGTCATTGATCTTCAATTCGACATAAGAACCCTCTTCTCTCCATTGATCTGTATTTAACTAATGAGAGTGATTGCTCAAATGTTAAGAGCTATGAAAGATTAAAGTCACAAGTGAATTGTCAAAGAGCCATCAACTTTTAATCTAACTAAATCGGGGACCGTGTGTTGCNACATCAATAATCATTGGTCTGTCATATTAATTATTAAAGAGTCATTGATCTTTGGTTCAATTAAAGTGGAAATAATTTGTCATTGATCTTCAATTCAACATAAGAACCCTCTTCTCTCCATTCATCAGTATTTAACTAATGAGAGTGATTGTTCAAATGTTAAGAGCTATGAAAGATTAAATTGTCGAAGAGCCATCAATTTTTAATCTAACTAAATCAGGGACCGTGTGTTGTCAATTTGTGGTCTAATTGGTCTTTGAAGATAACCCCTTTATTGTTGATCTTTAGGCTAGCATGAGGCCCCCCCTTTTTCAATTGATAATTTGTCAAAATAAATTTGGGGATTGCAACTTCGCCAAAAACTATGCATGATTAAAATAATGCCAGTAGAGAATTGAAGAGCTATTGATCTTTAGTTCATATAAATTGAAGACCCTACATCATCAATCCTTAGCCCAATTGGACTTCGATGACTATATCATATATCTTTTGTCCAACACAAGGTCCTTCCTCATTAAACCTTAAGTCAAGATGAAGGAAGCCATTGTTTGTAAACCAATGACCATACATCATCTAAATATAAAATTGAGCTTAAGAAGCCTCCTTAATTAATAATATTTTCCCATAAGATAAAGGGCAATTACCATGGTGCTTGTGTCCAAGAGAATTCTCGATCACAACTCTAAATAAAACTCCCCCACCCCATCCCACCCCAAAAAGAAAAACAAAAACAGCAAAAACTTAAGAAAATCTTATCTACCTCATGAAAAATTACAAATTGGCTTTCATCTACCCATCAGGAAGACACTCAAGGAAAATGTTGGTTTTTCTTGACCAATTAAGTAGACTGTCCAATTTAAAACAGAAATGTAGAGTTCAAAACCCAAAATATTTAGAAGCCACAAACATTTGTCCAAATCGTCATTGTTATTGTCCTAATCATCATCATTGTCAATCTTAACCAAAATATTTGGGCTTGACAATGAATCCTCAATCATCAAGCGCTTTCAAGTCTTCTTAAGAAGTTAAATCTCTTTTGCATGTGTATTTTTACACTAGTTCTACTCATGTTACAAGCCCTTCTTCCTACTTCAAATTTAATTTTATCCACCCAAATTATTGGACACCTTTTACCCTGTTGGTGTATATGCCTAAATCACCTAAAGGCCCATTTGAAGACTCGAAATCAAAAGATACATTTTACAAAATAACTAGAATTGTCAGATCGATTTACTTGGTTGGAAGTAGTAACACAATTGATTTCAAACTCCATAAACCTTCTCAAAACTATTTTGAATACAATATTTTCAGTGTCACAAATATATTTGATGTAAATAAAGTCACCATTTTATAAGCATTTTTTCAGGCTACAAGCAACCAAAATAAGCCCAAGGCTACGTTTATCCATTTTAAATTAAATGAGTTCTAATCACTAATGTTCAATTAGCCACACATCCATCTTAGAATTCTTACTTCTGCTACATTCAAATTGTGTTGGTGAAAGCTACAAACAGGTACTTTGCATTTCATTTGCATTTGAAGAGAATGCATTTTACTTTAGTCTGACGTGCCATTCAAGAGAAACTCAATTCTAGGCCTCATCCATGTGTTTCCCCATCACCATATCAATTTCTGTAAACCTCATTGTGTAAAATTGTGTCATATATTGTTTAGGATGACCTGAAACTCCATACCAGAAACCAATTCTAGTCCTCACAATTCTAAATAAATAATTGCATACAACAATAGCAACATTCGAATCATCTGGTCTGGTCAAATAAAGCATTACATGCTTCAGCATATGCAGGAATCATCTGGTCTGGTCAAATAAAGCATTACATGCTTCAGCATATGCAGGAAAATTAGTGAAGTGCTAAAATAGCCCCCTGACCATTTACATGGAATTATTTTAGTCACGAAGTCTATAAAAATGCCAAATTAGTCCTCGTACTCTTTTAATATAGGCAGAAATAGTCCTCAAAGAAGACAAGTTTAGCCTCATTAAACAGTTAGGGACTAAATTGACAGACTCTGGGATTAAAACAACCTCTTGTAAAGAGTTAGGGGATCATTTTGACACTTTTTATGACGGAAAATTCATCATATACAACCTCAAACTATTTAAAAAATTAAAAGAGATAAAATAACAGTTGTAAGCGATTGAAGTATGAAATGAGTTCATATAACAAAAGCTACATGAACAATCACATCAATGTGAAACATGCAGTCATCAATGCAGACAAGAAGCATACAGGTTTACACAAACAAATACATAAAAACAAAAACCAAGGAAGCAAATAAGGAAGCAAAAAAAAAAAACCGAGTGAAACAAATCAAAGAGGGGAGTANAAATATATAAGACAATAAATAGAACTAAGAAAACAAAAGAATCAATCTTCAAAGCCTTTTTGAGTTCAGCATCAACAAGTTTAGACAATCCCAACCAATCTAATAGGATCCTAGATTGTGTGAGTTGCAGTTAGGTGGAGCAGTACTTGGTTTCTGTTAGAAGTAAGCAGATAGTATCCTATTACAAATAAATCAATGAAAATCTGTAAAACATATAGTTTAGAAAATAATGTATGGATGTGGCTTAACTCGTAGATTTACTTAACATGGTAGTAATTTTGAAACAAAAACCTCACAGGAAATTTTACACTTAAAAGTTTCTTAATAAAAAACAGAGTCACGGGGTGTCAAAAATTTTCTTATCTTAGAATTTCATAAAATTCGCATGCTCTCATCATTTACCTTTTAACATTCAACTGAGATAAAGCTACATGGGTTGATGTAAAATATAAAATAATATGAATAGCCAATCATCCATTGACATCACTATTTGATAGTAAAATCGCATAGTGGAAGACATGACAAATTTATGTGAAAGAAAGTTCCGATTGTTGTGTCATGGAAAGTTTAAAACCTCATAGCCACTGGAATGGAGTAACCAACAAAAAATGATAAATGGTTCCACCATACAACTTAATTTCTCCCCAACAGTTCTGAACAAAATAAAAAAAAAAAGGAAGTCCTTGCCTAATGTATCGGTTTAGGTAAATTTTTATATTATGGTTTCCAACAAATTCAATGTACAGCTTTAATATGATCCAAAGTGCAAATAACCGTTAGTCCCATCAAATTTAATCACAATTGAGAATTGCCTGAATTTCAGCATCAGAAAGTTAAGTAGCGAGAAAATTTACAAAAACAAGAAGGGAAAACAAAATTTCCAAGTCAAGNATATGATCCAAAGTGCAAATAACCGTTAGTCCCATCAAATTTAATCACAATTGAGAATTGCCTGAATTTCAGAATCAGAAAGTTAAGTAGCGAGAAAATTTACAAAAACAAAAAGGGAAAACAAAATTTCCAAGTCAATCTGTATATATAAAAATAGGGGCAATTGCATATATTATGATACATACCACCCAATTCCTATGAATTAATATAATTAACACCTGAACTTTACACTTTACATTTAAAACACTCAAATCTTTCATAGCACATCAAAATTACCACCTTTTCATGCATAGGTTAAGTGCTATAAACGTAAAAATTAAAGTTTGAAGTGTTAGATATGTAAATAGATAAGAATTAGGTGGTTTATATGTAAATCTTCCCTAACAAAAATATTTGCATAACACCAATTAGATCTCTCATGTCAATGAAAATCAATCTAACNTATCTAATAAAAGAAAAATAAACTAATCGCTACATTACCAACTAGGCATGATTAAGGGTCTACAAATAGTCCGTTTTTACCTAATTAACCACTCATTGCATTTAATATTTAACTAGTTAGATCCCAAACATTTAAAACAAATGATTGCTGAATAGAAGCAAATTTAAAATAATTATCCAAAAAAACACATACTTAGCAGAGAATGGATTCACTTACCACTTTATTACAATTAATATTAGTACTAATCTACTAATCACTTCATTGGTGCCAAACTCACTAAGCCGTCAACCGATAACATCTTGTTAACCACATCAGCAATCTCATATTTCTAGTGTGGTCTAGATCAATTATTCAGTCAGCGATTAATTAAACAAAATGGAAGGAAGGGAGAACTTCAAGCTAGTGATCGTCGCAAACTAAGATCATGATAAACACTCTGCACTACCCAAAAAAATGCAAAGATAAAAAATTGTCTCAAAATTTTTATTCCACAAATTTTATACTACATGAAAAATAATTTATTCGTTTTTTATTATTATTATTTTGTTAAGATCATCTGTTTGTGTGTATGTGTGTGTGTATAAATATATTAGCTTGTAAAAATTATTTACTATTCAAATTATTTAGCATAAATTTTAGTTAATGTTACTATTCATGAATTTAATTAACTATTCACCCAGACCAATGTATAGTCTTTCATTTCATTTGCACTAATCACTGCATGAAACAACCGATTGTCTAATTGGATGGTTTTGAAGTATCGAGGATATAAGACAGTTGGATGGTTGAAGTATCGAGGATATTAAGTTTATATAATATTATAATCTATGCTCATAAAACACCAATGAATTACATGTACTCATATCATATCCAGTCATAATCCCGAGCAACTACACCGTGAGCGGAGAGTAAAAGCTATGGGGAACAAGGGGAAATCATGGAGGCCAGGGCTCAGTTTTGGTGAGGAATTTCCCCTTTTCTTGTATTATCTCTAACGAACCAAATTCACTTTGAGGTTATTTTNGTTTCGGTAGGTGAGAAAAATAAATAATTGTGACATAAAAGCATCTCATCAGCTTGCCTGAAGTACACCATCTGAAATTTCACCTTCTTCCATTTTCACAATTGCTTTATATAATTCCATCTTTCTCTCCTAAAGAAATATGAATTGAATCCAGAAAGCAAACCAAGATTATGAGAAAATTTTTTTTGAATATTGAATAACTTCCTCGAACAAGTAGGCAGTACGGCCTACCTGAATATCCCGAAAGGTAGCCTGATCCAGACTCAGCTTAGAAGCAACATCGCCAGTCTGCTTATACTTTTCCTCATACTTTTTTGCCATGAGCTCAACCTGAGACCAAATTTGGTCATTTCATCTTACAATAACAGATACAAAAATGATGTTTATTAGCTTGCAAATCAAACAGTTAGATCTGAAATAAGCCGAATTAATTCAAAGTAAAGAAGGCTGATATTCTGTATGGACTCTGAAACCATGAACTATTACAAACGAAAGACATGTCAGATAGGGTTTTCAAATTAATTCTAAGAAGCTTTTCATGTCATATTGGGTTGTATTCGGTTCACTGAGTCCAATTAAAGTTGACATTTTCAACCATTTTAATGAAAGGGGTTGAATCTAAGCTTCCTCATATCATATTTGGGGTCACAACATGAACTCAAAACATGAACTACTTACTAAGTGGGATGTCTGAGTCCCCAAGCATGGAAAGCCTCCTTGTCCTTCAGTGATGAATTAATATCATGCATGCCAAAAGTAAGTTGGCATTTCTATGCTCTAATTAGCAATGTTTACCACAAAACTGGGATCGATAAGACTAAATCAATCGTCCATCAGGCTGATTAGGTAAATTAAAACTCTAATTTTATGAATTATGACTTGATAAACTACGCTTAATTGGTCATGGTTTAATGAACAAAGTTAAGGGCCATAATAATTAAAGTTGTTTTTAAATTGGCACAGCTAAAAGCACTATAGTTTAATTGAAGTCATATCCCTAAAATTTGGTTTATTTAGCTCTCTGAATTAAATTGAACGCTCAATTAACACTACAAATAAACTTAACTAATAAAATGTTGTCCATGAGGTTGTGCCAGGAATTATTTAACGCAAAAAGAATAAAAATGATTTAATTGGTCGAATCTGAATTATAACTAAGATGTGTTGTCTCTGAAAATTTTCACGCCTCAGACTCTCTTTTTTGTCAGGGTCATATTTTCAGAAGGTAGATTGAATTGTAGATAGGACACTACCAAGAAATTTCGTTCTCATTTTACAAGGATTTTAAGATTTGAGGTTCGAGATTTCCCATAGGCATAAGCCACTAAAGTTAATCACCCCTCCTGATAACGGAAGAGCACTTCCGATTAAGGCTAGTCATTAAACACTGAATATTAAACATATAGTAGCATCATAAATGATTTTAAGCTGTAAAATTTATCATCTGGACCATAAAACAGATGGTGGGGGAAATGATGAGAAACCCAATCAAGTTCTTATGACTCCGCCGTCCCGGGTCATCATGGTCCCTAATCTACTTAGTCAGAAGCGTTAGTCGACCCAATCTGACTAAAGAATCCTTGTTAGCATTGGTTGCATCATTCAATAGATTCTTGATCTAGGGTAGATATTTGCCTAAGAGGACAAAGTTAAGTCGACCTTACTAACAAAATTTTTTAAGTTAATCAATTGTACTCTTATGGTTCACAACTTAAAGAGTAGAAAGTTGTTCGGGAACATGCAGGTTGCAGCTGTGACAGTAATTTAATGGTGTCACTTGGTGACAACCACACTGTTAGAGAATTATGGTCGTAATCGCTACTTTTGTGAGAACTTTGGGTCAAACAATACAGACAGAGGATAACACGACTTTACTGACATAAAATTACTTTGAATGTTAATATAATAATAAACTTGATATGTCATTCACACTTTATAAGTTGAAGTCAATAAAATATTTATCACTCCCAATAAACTCTTGCGGATGATAGATGTGATTTCCTCAACAAACTCTTGTGAAGGATGAATGTGATTTGCTTTAAGTTTTTTAACTCATTAATTTTTAAACCCGTTTAACATTCATAAGCTATTCATTAAAGTATTTCAAATTTTAGCTGGAGCCTATGCGAGTGTATATGATGATTTACATGCATTTTGATGCAACAAATTTTCTAAAATATTTGCACATTTTAATTCAATGTATCAAAGTTAGAAAATGTCTTAAAATGTAAATGCAAGCTTTGATATTGTTAAACCTTACTCATCGCAGTAATGCTTCGTTATTAAATGCATGTATCTTAAAAGGATTGCACAAATTTTGGGATATTTATAATCAAATCGAGCACTATCTTTAAGACTTATAAAGTCAAAAAACCATTTAAAAATAAAGTTTATGTGAATGCCATAGCCATGACTTTATGCTACACATAAATCTTTGTTTTGTGCATCTTACCGCCTTCTTTTTGCTAGCAAATGTATTGCGAAATAGGTAGCGATTTAATTTCAAGTCAAATCTAGCATTTCAAAGTAGTACATTTTAATTTTGATTCAAACTTATTCTTTTGAATTTTGATATTTTAATTTTAGATTAAGCTAAGCTANTAACTAATAAAATGTTGTCCATGAGGTTGTGCCAGGAATTATTTAACGCAAAAAGAATAAAAATGATTTAATGGGTCGAATCTGAATTATAACTAACTAAGATGTGCTGTCTCTGAAAATTTTCACGCCTCAGACTCTCTTTTTTGTCAGGGTCAAATTTTCAGAAGGTAGATTGAATTGTAGATAGGACACTACCAAGAAATTTCGTTCTCATTTTACGAGGATTTTAAGATTTGAGGTTCGAGATTTCCCATAGGCACAAGCCACTATGGTTAATCACCTCTCTTGATAACAGAAGAGCACTTCCGATTAAGGCTAATCATTAAACACTAAATATTTAACATATAGTACCATCATAAATGATTTTAAGCTGTAAAATTTATCATCTGGAGCATAAAGCAGATGGTGGGGGGAATAATGAGAAACCCAATCAAGTTCTTATGACTCCACCGTCCCGGGTCATCAAGGTCCGTGATCTACTTAGTCAGAAGGGTTAGTCGACCCAATCTGACTAAAGAATCCTTGTTAGCATTGGTTGCATCATTCAATAGATCTTTGATCTGGGGTAGATATTTGCCTAAGAGGACAAAGTTAAGTCGACCTTACTGACAAAATTTTTAATATTAATCAATTGTACTCTTATAGTTCACAACTTAAAGAGTAGAAAGTTGTTCGGGAACATGCAGGATGCAGCTGTGACAGTAATTTAATGGTGTCACTTGGTGGCAACCACACTGTTAGAGAATTCTGGTCGTAATCGCTACTTTTGTGAGAACTTTGGGTCAGACAACACAGACAAAGGATAACACGGCTTTACTGACATGAAATTACTTTGAATGTGAATATAATAAAAAACTTGATATGTCATTCGCACTTTATAAGTTGAAGTCAATAAAATATTTATCACTCCCAATAAACTCTTGCGGAGGATAGATGTGGTTTGCTCAACAAACTCTTGTGAAGGAAGAATGTGATTTGCTTTAAGTTTTTTAACTGATTAATTTTTAAACCCGATTAACATTCCTAAGCTATTCATTAAAGTATTTCGAATTTTAGCTGGAGCCCATGCGAGTGTATATGATGATTTACATGCATTTTGATGCAACAAATTTTCCAAAATATTTGCACATTTTAATTCAATGTATCAAATTTAGAAAATGTCTTAAAATGTAAATGCAAGCTTTGATATTGTTAAACCTTACTCATCGCAGTAATGCTTCGTTATTAAATGCATGTATCTTAAAAGGATTGCACAAATTTTGGGATATTTATAATCAAATCGAGCACTATCTTTAAAACTTATAAAGTCAAAAAACCATTTAAACATAAAGTTTATGTGAATGCCATAGCCATGACTTTATGCTACACATAAATCTTCGTTTTGAGCATCTTACCGCCTTCTTTTTGCTAGCAAATGTATTGCGAAATAGGTGGCAATTTAATTTCAAGTCAAATCTAGCATTTCAAAGTAGTACATTTAATTTTGATTCAAACTTATTCTTCTGAATTTTGATATTTTAATTTTAGATTAAGCTAAGCTCCCAAAATATGTTAAGCACAAATATTTAACATTTCAGTCAATTTTAATAACTTCAAATGATTCAAACCAAAGAGTTTGAATTTGAAAAACCCAAAGTTTTAAAAGTCCAAATTTAAATTATTTTTAAGCAATAACAGTAAATTTTAAAATTCCATGTTCAAATTTATTTCAAGTTGAAGTGATGCATACTATAAATTATTTTACAAGTTCGAATAGTCCAAAAACTTTTTATTTGCAAGTTCGAGTCAACCAAAAATTTGGTAGCCTCCCAATGTCAACCCCTGTTAGGGGGACACGAAAGAATATCAACTGTCTTAAAAGACCCGTTGGTCAGTGTCATGAGATACTGCGACCATAAAGCAAAAATATATTTTTCAACTCATGGTCTTAAAAAACGTTATAAACCTTCAATGTATCTGCAAAAATATTGAATCATACGCAAACATTTCCCCAAAAAGAAACTTTACTTTTCCTGACGATAATTAATTCTCTAGACAAATACTCACATTTCCTAGGATGGGCATTTGAATCCCCTGGCTCTTATAAAAAATGTCCAAACAAGTCCGTGATTTCCCTGAATGATGTTTAATTCCCAACTATAGGTACTTGAGCTTCCTCATAAGAACTTTTTAGAAAAATTCACCCCCAACCCCATGTTGGAATACCTTTGCGAGAGAGAATAGCAAAGACAGTGATGATCAACAAAAAAAAAAAAAAAATCATCTAATTTTCTGATTTTTTAAAATACAATATAAACAATAAAACCCAAAAGATAAAGCAAGGGAGGGGCTCGGTCTTAATTTTGGCTGTATTGTTCAGTTCGGGTTCGATGACAAATGGGCGCTCGGTTTAGGGCAAATTCATGAGTGGCTTGCATGCAAAATCAGAGGGGAAGAGCGAGTATTTTGATGATTTGAGGAGGTGTTGGCGTAGAAGTGGGTGGCTAACTTGTGAGCAGCTCGGAGGCGGGTTGGGATAGAAACAAAGCAAGATAATTTGGTTTAAGGGCAGAGCGGTAGCAAGCTCTATTACTGCAAGCTTTTCGAACAGGTAGGAATAGGAGAGCGAAACAAGCGGAGAGTAGCAGGAGAGTGGTTGTGGATTGGATCGAGAGACACACGGCAATGAGGAAGCGGCATGATGAGTTTCGGTGGTCTCGTGAGTAGTGATTCTATAACTGCCTTTTCTGGCTAGCCTTGAACGCGACTATATCGAGGCTTCATCTGGAGCGGGGAAGGAGACGAGCAGGACAAGGCTCAACCCTGTGCGTGCGACTGGAGAGAAGCAACAAGATTCATTGCTGGTTCAGATGAAGGAAGAAGACGAAGCGGACGAAGCAACGAGCACAGTAGAAGGCTTCGTACGTTTCCAACAGAGGAGGGAAATGGTAAACAACATTGGAGACACAAGGGATGCAATTCGAAGTGCGGTCGAGACGTGGAAGATTTGGGGACTTCGGCTTCTTCGTGTGTCTAGAGCTTCACAAATGGATGGGAAGACAACGAAGAGGTTTCGAATGGAAAAATGAAGGGGTTTTGTGGGAGGTTTAATAGGGAAGAGGTTTCTGCTTGTTCTCTTCGCATGATCGGGAGAAATCCAAAACGGAATGGCTCGAATGAAGAAGAAGAGGTAAGTCTACTGCTTCGTCTGGTTTCTAGAATGAATAGTGGTGGGCTCAATTACGTGTGTATGAGGGACCAAAAGTCTGTCATGTGAAAAGAAAGAGGAAAATGGAAAACTCAATGCGAACAGTTATGGGCATCTAGCCAGAGTGAGAGCTAGAGTAAGAATGAATTAATATAAATTAAATTTAATTAACATAATTAATAAATATTATTTGAATTTAATTAACCTAATTAATAAAATTAATAACTTTTAAACATTTTGAATATCAAAAGGGTGTTGATTCAAGTCCAGGTTTGACCTAACTCAAACCTACATGACCTAAACTAGCTCTTGCAAGAACTCATTGGCATGCACCTAAATGTGAATCATCGAAGATCACCAAACTTTGATCCAATGTAGCTGAAGAACTAGTTATGCATTAAAGAGTTGTTCATTTTTTTCCCTAACTAAGAGTTCGTTTTGGGAAGCATTTTTCTCGCGGCGCGGCCCGCAACTACGAAGCGGTGCTCGAAATTACCATTTGGATATTGCGTTCGCGGCCACCCGCCGCTAAAATAGGCGAAACACGAGCCGCGGGATCAACTCCGCAGCCTCGTGTTGTGGAGCAGCTTTTCCTCCTTTGCCCCGCGCCTCTACTCTCTCGCGATCAAGCCTTTGCTGAAGATCGAGCCTCCGCCATAGCTTCTTCGATTTCTGCGAGAAGACTTCCCAGACTAATATTGTATTTTCTCTTATTTGAGGTAGTCGATAAATCCTAGAGGAGGAATCAGAAGCTTCTTCAATGGAGATCTCGTCGATGATCGTCTCTGCCTCGTCCTGCTCACTATCACCGTTTCAGACGCAGCGGATTGTTGGGTCTCGGATCGGAGTTAGCTTCCTTCGTTCAACCGTTAAACTTCCAACATTTGAACGACATCAATCCAAACAACACTTAGGCTTCGTTCGATCTCAGGTTTCATTAGCTTCGAACTTTCACCTTTTACCTAAAATTGTTTTTTTATCGGAGGAAAAAATCTCATATTTGGAAATGCGTGCTAAGTGTTATGAACATTTAAACATGGTGCGGATAAGATTTTTAGCTTAATTTCTCAATGGATCTGTGGTGGCTTCCTATCTAAATTAAGGACATCTTTAAGTACTTTATGATTTACGGAAAGTAAATTCCTTTGATTTTACATCAATATGGAAGTTGAGAGACCTAGATATTTGATTTAAGAAGTTGCAAACTACCTCATTTAACCATATTTCTTAATTGGTTGTGACTCTTCTATGGTTCAAATTCACTTTTTTTTTCTTTGTTTAGAGCCCGACAATGTTCTCCTTCAGAGTAAGGCCTTTCAAGCTAATCAAAGGTAAGGGGAGCCTTTTTATTTACAGAAAATTAAAATTCCACCCACTTTGCTGAAAAAATTATGTGGCTACATTAAAGACTGAAATTAAAAGAATGATGAAAAAAAGAAGAATAGAAGAGGAAAGTAATGGGGGTTTCAATCATAAGAATTGTTTCAGCAAGAAGAGGAAAGAGGCATATGAGATTTTACTGTTAGCATCTGAAGGCCGAACAGGGCATTGATGCGTGAATTCTTAAATACTGATTAGATTCCAAGTTGTTGTTCATATTTCTGTCTTTTTCCCTGCCTCTAATCCCTTCTTCTTCAGCCCTTGCTGAAAAGTTTTGTGAACTCTTGCTTTGGCTTTGGGTGTGAGTGTTTAGTGTTTGTATTTATTTGAGTGGGAGATGAAAAGTTTGATGAAGAACATGGGCTAAAAATAAAGAAGATTATGTGATTATTTATTTATTTTCAGAAACTCCAGATATTTGCAGCAAATTATATGACCTTATAAAGCTTTGTACTATTTGGTAGTTTTTTCTCCTCCAGAGTCACAATATCACATTAATTACTAGAGGATACCATTTGATCTTTGAAGAACAATTCAAAATGGATTTGTCTTAACCAGGTTGTTTGACTGAGAAGTGGATGTGATCGATTAATTTCTGATTTACCTGCTATATGAATAACACTACATAGACATTCATCCTCCTCTTCTAGAGTATTTGTACTTTAGGGCTAAGAAAGTTATTTTTGTTTCCAAGTTTCAAAAGAATCAACAAACAATTAATTTTGAGCGTCGATAACACAAAAGAATGATTGAGAACTGCACGGAGAAATACTCTTAACTATGAAGTGAGGCGTGTATCTGTAATTTTGTACTGTTTTTAAGTGGATTTTTGTTTTAAATGTATTAAATTTATGATTACCACAGTTCTGTTAAGCACAATATTATTAAACAGGGACAGAATGATCATTTTTTTCAAAAACAGCTGCCCCAAAGCTGTTTTCACACAGCTCCCCAAAAAGACAGTCAGCTTCCCCACAGCAGCTTCCTGGAACAGCGCAACTGCAGCTGAGAAGCTGAAAAGTTGCAGCTACGCCAACATACCCTAAATTGAGGATGGCACATCAGTAATCATTGGTCTGTCATATTAATTATTAAAGAGTCATTGATCTTTGGTTCAATTAAAGTGGAAACATTTTGTCATTGATCTTCAATTCGACATAAGAACCCTCTTCTCTCCATTGATTTGTATTTAACTAAAGAGAGTGATTGCTCAAATGTTAAGAGCTATGAAAGATTAAAGTCACAAGTGAATTGTCGAAGTGCCATCAATTTTTAATCTAGCTAAATTGGGGACCGTGTGTTGTCAATTTGTGGTCTAATTGGTCTTTGAAGATAACCCCTTTATTGTTGATCTTTAGGCTAGCATGAGGCCCCTCCTTTTTCAGTTGATAATTTGTCAAAATAAATTTTGGGATTGCTACTTCGCCAAAAACTATGCATGATTAAAATAATGCCAGTAGAGAATTGAAGAGCTATTGATCTTTAGTTCATATAAATTGAAGACCCTACATCATCAATCCTTAGCCCAATTGGACTTCCATGACTATATCATAAATCTTTTGTCCAACACAAGGTCCTTCCTCATTAAACCTTAAGTCAAGATAAAGGAAGCCATTGTTTGTAAACCAATGACCATACATCATCTAAATATAAAATTGAGCTTAAGAAGCCTCCTTAATTAATAATATTTTCCCATAAGATAAAGGGCAATTGCCATGGTGTTTGTGTCCAAGAGAATTCTCGATCACAAATCTAAATAAAACTCCCCCACCCCATCCCAACCCAAAAAGAAAAACAAAAACAGCAAAAACTTAAAAAAATCTTATCTACCTCATGAAAAATTACAAATTGGCTTTCATCTACCCATCAGGAAGACACTCAAGGAAAATGTTGGTTTTTCTTGACCAATTAAGTAAACTGTCAAATTTAAAACAGATATGTAGAGTTCAAAAACCAAAATATTTAGAAGCCACAAACATTTGTCCAAATCGTCATTGTTATTGTCCTAATCATCATCATTGTCAATCTTAACCAAAATATTTGGGCTTGACAATGAATCCTCAATCATCAAGCGATTTCAAGTCTTCTTAAGAAGTTAAATCTCTTTTGCATGTGTATTTTTACACTAGTTCTACTCATGTTACAAGCCCTTCTTCCTACTTCAAATTTAATTTTATCCACCCAAATTATTGGACACCTTTTACCCTGTTGGTGTATATGCCTAAATCACCTAAAGGCCCATTTGAAAACTCGAAATCAAAAGATACATTTTAAAAAATAACTAGAATTGTCAGATTGATTTACTTGGTTGGAAGTAGTAACACAATTGATTTCAAACTCCATAAACTTTCTCAAAACTATTTGGAATTTTCAGTGTCACAAATATATTAGATGTAAATAAAGTCACCATTTTATAAGCATTTTTTCAAGCTACAAGCAACCAAAATGAGCCCAAATCTACGTTTATCCATTTTAAATTAAATGAGTTCTAATCAATAATGTTCAATTAGCCACACATCCATCTTAGAATTCTTACTTTTGCTACATTCAAATTGTGTTAGTGAAAGCTACAAACAGGTACTTTGCATTTCATTTGCATTTGAAGAGAATGCATTTTACTTTAGTCTGACGTGCCATTCAAGAGAAACTCAATTCTAGGCCTCATCCATGTGTTTCCCCATCACCATATCAATTTCTGTAAACCTCATTGTGTAAAATTGTGTCATATATTGTTTAAGATGGCCTGAAACTCCATACCAGAAACCAATTCTACTCCTCACAATTCTAAAAAAATAATTGCATACAACAATAGCAACATTCGAATCATCTGGTCTGGTCAAATAAAGCATTACATGCTTCAGCATATGCAGGAAAATTAGTGAAGTGCTAAAATAGCCCCCTGACCATTTACATGGAATTATTTTAGTCACGAAGTCTATAAAAATGCCAAATTAGTCCCCGTACTCTTTTAATTTAGACAGAAATAGTCCTCAAGGAAGAGAAGCTTAGCCTCATTAAACGAGTTAGGGACTAAATTGACAGACTCTGGGATTAAAATAACCTCTTGTAAGGGATCATTTTGACACTTTTTATGACGGAAAATTCATCATATACAACCTCAAACTATTTAAAAAATTAAAAGAGATAAAATAACAGTTGTAAGCTATTGAAGTATGAAATGAATTCATATAACAAAAGCTACATGAACAATCACATCAATGTTAAACATGCAGGCATCAATGCAGACAAGAAGCATACAGGTTTACACAAACAAATACATAAAAAAAAAACCAAGGAAGCAAATAAGGAAGCAAAAAAAAAAAAAAACCCGAGTGAAACAAATCAAAGAGGGGAGTGTTTAGCGAGCACACCACTAAATCCCACTTACAGCAAAAACACCACTTCAAAAAGTTGGTACATATAACGTTACTATAGCTATCCGTATATTATTTTGATTTGGTCTGGTCGATAAACACAAGGCAAGACAACTGTAATTAGCCTTCTCCAAGATGAAACAAATATTAAAAAACTAGAAACCTAACAATGAACAAAATCCTCCACAGAAAGGATAGAAATCCTCTTCTTAGGATACCTTCCCAATTAATCGAGATGGTTAAGCTCAGATATTATTTTGAAAAGAAATTTAGTATATAAAATACTCGGTGTTGTCCCAGAATATTAAAGATCACGCTTTTACAAACAGTTTTTTTATGAATTTTTATGAGTACATCAAGTTGTAAATATTTTAATCACAAACTAGAACTAGCATTCCTGTTTGTTTGGAGAGCCTTCACAANTCTTCGTAGGATACCTTCCCAATTAATCGAGATGGTTAAGCTCAGATATTATTTTGAAAAGAAATTTAGTATGTAAAATCCTAGGTGTTGTCCCAGAATATTAAAGATCACGCTTTTACAAACACTTTTTTTATGAATTTTTATGAGTACATCAAGTTGTAAATATTTTAATCACAAACTAGAACTAGCATTCCTGTTTGTTTAGGGAGCCTTAACAGAGTAAACTGGATCGACTATAATTGCACAGTTATCAGAAGGATCTATGAAATCATGGTGTTCTGTTTATTGATCATGATTTCTGGTCCACAAAAAGAATGAACCTTGCTCATTGCGCCGCTCTCCTAAAAACCCTTCTTTGACTTTCTACGCCAAATTGAGTCACGATTCCACCAGAATAGTAATAAAAAACATCATAAATTAAGCTAATTAAAAAAAAAGGTAAATGACAGGCATGATTAGGTCAAAAAAATGTCTTCCACGACCAAACAAGAAAAAAAACCAAAATCCAGTATAACCTATCCAAATGTTATCTTTGTTGAAACCAGATCTTATTAAAAACCTTAAGAAAATGAAAAATATTCAGAATGGTAGCACATAGCATAAACTTCAAAACTCATTTCCGCTTCAAGAATGCTACACTATACTTGAGCATTTGCATTTAGAGCTACTTGGCTTGCAAATTCTGCTCTATGTGACAGTAATTAAAATATAAAAAATACCTTCGAAAGTTAGACCTAGACATTTTTTCTCCGCCATAATTAATAATACAACATTCACAAAAACATAGGTTAACAAAAAAAATTACCATTTTTTCTGATAAAATGTTAAAATTAGTAAAATCATGCTGGGTAAAGTAGAAGCTAATCAAAAGGAAAGGAAAAGACAAGGCCGCATAATATGACATTCACTAAACCAATATGAAACAGGAAATATTTGGTAACATCACAAATTATGGTGCATTACCTCACGTTTGTCGGCAGCAGTCCTTTCTATGGTCTCATTTAGTCTGCTGTCACACCTGCTTTTGTAGAGAACCTAAAAAAAATCAGAGGAAAATCTTCTTAAGGTAATGGAATACGCCACATTGGTGTCTGACAGCTATAAAGATAGCATGAGGCTCAAACTAAAGATGTTAAAAAAATAGGGTCATTCACATAATACCACATAACTGTTGTCGATTTATATATCTAACACTTAGAATATTCATATTTGCATGCATAACAATCAAATCTTTAGTAGCTCTAAATGCGACATCACTTTCTTTTTAAAACTAAAAACATGCCATCACTTTCTTTTTAAAACTAAAAACATCTTTTCATGCATAAGTTTATACCAACAAGGTGTTAGAAGTGCAAATATTAATTTTTGGGAGTTAGATATGTAAATACATAAAAATCATGTGATATGTATATAAATTTCCAAATAAAATAATCAGTATGCAAGTATGTCTTTATGTATGAAAATGCATGCACATCGAGTGTTTTTGTATGTTAGTGGTGTACGTGTATGCGAGCGTGCTTGGGAGGATGTGTGATTAGACCTTTATAATGCGTGCATGAACATCACAAAAAGAAAATTCCATAACCACACTAGAGATTGCATTTATAGGAATCATTACAAGGCTAGCATCCAATAAAATGAAAAATAAATGAATAAAACTCTCACATCATAATACAATCAATATGCAAACATAACATTTCAAGATATAGTCAATATTAGGATATCAAGGAGGTCAGTATTGCAAGCATACTCATTTACAGGATGCAGTGCACTCATCGATGTAACGTATGATAGCTATTCTCATATGTTTACAGCAACAACAACAACTACAATAAACCTTTATCCCACTAATGGGGTCATCTACATGAATCATTTTTCTCCATTGCGTCCTATTGAGTGTCATATAAATTGGTTGAAATAATTTGCAGAATAAATTAGCAAGATGAACAATACTGATTTCTTAAGTCAAACTTCCAGGGCTCTAAGATCAACAAGATAGGTTTAGGTCAACCTAAAATATTTACTAATCTTCTATGAAGAAGAGACTAAAAAATTAATATAGGTTTTATGATCGCCAATGAAGTAAAAGAGACCATTAAGTTTCTTCATTTAATTAACACCAAAAAACTAATATTTATTGAATTATTCATTCGTAAGAGCTAGTAATTAGTATCTAATAAAAGAAAAATAAACTAATCGCTACATTACCAACTAGGCATGATTAAGGGTCTACAAATAGTCCATTTTTACCTAATTAACCACTCATTGCATTTAATATTTAACTAGTTAGATCCCAAACATTTAAAACAAATGATTGCTGAATAGAAGCAAATTTAAAATAATTATCCAAAAAAGCACATAATTATCAGAGAATGGATTCACTTACCACTTTATTACAATTAATATTAGTACTAATCTACTAATCACTTCATTGGTGCCAAACTCGCTGAGCCGTCAACCGATAACATCTTGTTAACCACATCAACAATCTCATATTTCTAGTGATTTCTAGTGTGGTCTAGATCAATTATTCAGTCAGCGATTAATTAAACAAAATGAAAGGAAGGGAGAACTTCAAGCTAGTGATCGTCACAAACTAATATCACGATAAACACTCAGCACTACCCAAAAAAATGCCAAGATAAAAAATTGTCTTAAAATTTTTATTCCACAAATTTTATACTACATGAAAAATAATTTATTCGTTTTTTTTTATTATTATTTTGTTAAGATCATCTGTTTGTGTGTATGTGTGTGTGTATAAATATATTAGCTTATAAAAATTATTTACTATTCAAATTGTTTAGCATAAATTTTAGTTAATGTTACTATTCATGAATTTAATTAACTATTCACCTAGACCAACGTATAGTCTTTCATTTCATTTGCACTAATCACTGCATGAAACAACCGATTGTCTAATTGGATGGTTTTGAAGTATCGAGGATATTAAGTTTATATAATATTATAATCTATGCTCATAAAACACCAATGAATTACATGTACTCATATCATATCCAGTCATAATCCCGAGCAACTACACCGTGAGCGGAGAGTAAAAGCTATGGGGAACAAGGGGAAATCATGGAGGCCAGGGCTCAGTTTTGGTGAGGAATTTCCCCTTTACTTGTATTATCTCTAACGAACCAAATTCACTTTGATGTTATTTTTTTAATTAAATTTGAAGAATAAGTTGGGAAATTTTATGGTTTGAAAAATCTATATTTAGTAGATAGAACATAAAAAAACAAGGTTTCAAGGTAGCTGATAGAAGTAAGCTTGTCAAGTTTAGATCATAAGTTTGTGTAAGATATCTTATCTCTAACATAGGAAGTAAGCATGCTTTAGTCTATTGTATGTAAATTTTATATGTCTTTAAACTTGTATGTATGCAATACATTAGAAAATCTTTCATTTGCAAAGTGCATATTTATCATCTATCATTCATGATTAAATGATCACTCAGGAGTTGAAATTATGAAGAGCAAATATTTAAGGAATTATAAGCATGCCAACAAATAATGTATTTTAAAAGCATATCTAGTAAATACGATTTTGCATATCAATACATAATTTTGATTAAAATCTTCCTGAGGACTTGATATGTGTAATTAAATATTCTATGATGTATAATGCAAAAATCCTGAGAGTTCATATTATATGGGATAAATTTAAAATATTTATGATAGTTAGAAAAGGCGGGGAAAGAGACTTTATAAGATGAACCTCTAAGAAAGAAAAATGATTATGGACCTCAGTTACTTGGAGTGATGCAATAACAATATTGATGGGTTACACTTAGAATAATATTAAACTTTGGTGTGTGCCAATGAGCTGGGTTACAATCTGATGATGATATGTGGTGTGGGTGAGACCCAGACTCTTACCATCTGATAGCCAATAAAAATAAACATCCATACATGACATTCTAAAACTGACAAGATGTAATGTAAAATAAAAGAAAGAAGGAAATTAATGTTAAACGTGAGTAATGAAATGAATAACTATTAGCATACTTCGCTAGCATTGTGCATAGCATAGTTAAACGCTTAGCATTTCTATAATGATTTTTACAGTTTAATTACCTCACTATTATGCTATGTCCTTATTAACAGCAATTTCATTTCATAATAAGTACACGTAATGCCACTAGAATATTTATGATGAAATTTTTAATCCTATCTAGTTCATGATTAGCATATCATATTATCTCCTTTTTTTTAAAATATGTGAATTCAATACTAAATTTTATCATCTTGTTTAGTTTTATAACTCAATAGATTGTTATTTTAGTAGTTGTTTCAGGTAGAGAGATGGGTAAGATTGAGCTTGACTGATAATAAAATTTTGAATTACAACCCTATGGGCCTATCTGGCAACGGATTTAGAGCAGGATTTAACATGGATTTAACCAAAATCTAAACCGACTGTCAGTTTGGACAAAATAAAGCAGCAAATTTGATGAATCTAGATTTCACAGATTTCGACCATAAACCTGGATTTACTAAATTCTGCAAATCATCAGATTTAGTAAATTTGAGACGTGAGCATCGTGCAAAATAGAGGATGTGAGGTTACCTTCTTCCATGGTTTCAAGTCGGAGTGGAGCGAAAGGAGGAAAAAGATGGGAGTTTCGGGCCACTGTATATTGTGGCCTTCCCGGTTAGCTCTATTGTGACTGTATTGAGAAGGTTCGGCCACGAAGGCAATGGTTTTGGGCGAAATCAGGAGGGGGAGGGACAAGTGAGGGTTTTGGGCGGAGGGCAAGGAGAGATAGAGATGTGATTATAATTTATTGTTATTTAAGTTAAATAAATTAATTTAATTGATTATTAATTAATAATTACTTCATATAATAGCAAATTAATTATAATTAAATAAATTTATATGTAATTATTTAAACAATTAATTAATGAATAAAAATATATTTTAAAATTTAAATTATTTAATAACTTATCAATGATTCTTAATTAATATAATTATTAACTAATTAATTAATATTTTACTAATTTTTAAATTATTGCTTAATAAATAATGAATTCAATAAAACTTTTATTAATAATTAATTAGTTTAGCGAATAATTAATTATTAATTAGTAGGATTATAAGCATTTTAAATTTAATTTATTTTAATCATAATAATAAAATAATAATAAATTAATTATGATTTGTTTATTCCAAACAATAACTATCTATTAAATCTTGGCAGAGGTTGCCAAACAGTTTAATAAAATTTAATTAGATTTATTAAATTTGTTGTCAAACAATTTTAAAGACTTAACCCTTTCATTATTTACTAAATCCAAATTTATTGGATTTACTAAAACCTACTAATTTAAATCAATTTCGTTGTCGTACAACACTTATACGTAAAACTCACCCACATGTTGATGGACAAATGGAGATGGCAAATCTTACACTTAGAAACACGAGTTAATTTGTTTGGGAAACTGAAACAATGGGATGATACCCTCGAACAAATAGAGCTTGCTTTTGACAAAATTCCAAATAGTTTGACCAGAAATATCCCTTTAAAGTTCTATTGATTAGTCTAATAGAATGGACTTGATCCGTCTACATTCTCATAATACCAAACAACCTTATGACTGAGGAGTTTGTTACTAATTCTAATTATAAGATGGTTGCAGATCAACATCAAAAATTTAAATTTTTCAGAGTGTACGGTTGATGGAGCATCTACAAAAAATCACCACCACGTGGGCACAAACAGTAAGCTAAAAGCTAAGAAGATAAGCCAACAATGAACATTTCTAATACTTCTAATGTTGTTCATATCTTTAAATATTTCCCTCCGGATGACTGTCCTTGTAGTTACAAAACTCGACTGTGAAGTTACTTCAAGCAAAAAGAATTTATGTAGCATATGGCTGCATGGCTACCTATTAGTTTCAATTTAGTACTTTCCAACAGCTGTACATTTTTTTTTATTTCCTTTCTTTCTGTTATTTTGTTAAGAGTTGTTTAAAATTATAAAAAGCAAGCTCTTTATATTCAATAGATTTTTCCATTTCAAAAGGATATTTAGTTTGCCTTTTTTTTTTTGGATTTTAATTTCCCCGAATCAGTGTTATCTATACGCCAGCTAACCTTAACGAAATTGTAGGTAACCCATTGAATGAAACATAACATGGAAGACCTGTGCTAACTTGATCCCTCATACTCAATATGAAATCTTGCACATTAAACAAAACAATCTTAAATTTCATGCCCTCAAAAGGAAAAAAACAACACCATGAATATACTTGCTAAGCTTGGGCTTCGTTTGAACAGGTGTTTCGGCTCCGTTTCGTTCTACGAATAGCCAATAAAACGCAAAGGCTTCATTCGAGCATTCAGCTTTTTAGAAAATTTTCCCACCACAACAGCATTTATATCCGTTTTGAATCGTAAATTCGGTGTAGCTTGTCGGCTCCATTCCGATGTTTCATAAATGAAAAGGGCAAAATGACCCTCACGTCGATCGTTCCCTCACTACTTCACCCCGTCCTCCAACGAGCTGCTTCTGCTTTTCGTTCCCCTGGTTCGCCCTCTTCCAAACTGTGAAATTCTAGAGAAATCGGTTGGAAGTGAGAATAATAATATCTTCTCCACTATGAAATTCTAGAAAGAGGAGATGGATAGAAATTTCTCTGTTGAAGAGTCGGGCCCCTTCTAGGCACTCTCCTACAAGGATTGATCTGCATATGATGAATCACAGTTTGACAGAGTGGGACATTTCAAGAAATCTTCAGCAAAGGAGAGGGGATCGGATTCCTTGGGTGACATATGGGGGACAGGGAGGGGATGCTAGTGCGGTTCAGCAATAGAGAGCGGATTGGGATAGCAGCATATAGCTTGTGGAGACGATGGATTCTAATTGGAGGAGACCAGCGGGTTGTTCCTAGGCGATTTCAATAACTTGCCGCCAGATACTAATATTGATGTTAGAATTTGNGAGAATAATAATATCTTCTCCACTATGAAATTCTAGAAAGAGGAGATGGATAGAAATTTCTCTGTTGAAGAGATATCGGGCCCCTTCTAGGCACTGTCTCCTACAAGGATTGATCGAGTATGATGAATCACAGTTTGACAGAGTGGGACATTTCAAGAAATCTTCAGCAAAGGAGAGGGGGATCCGATTCCTTGGGTGACATATGGGTGACAGGGAGGGGATGCTAGTGCGGTTCAGCAATGGAGAGCGGATTGGGATAGCAGCATATAGGATGTGGAGACGATGGATTCTAATTGGAGAAGAACAACGGGTTGTTCCTAGGCGAGTTCAATACTTGCCACCAGATAATAATATTGACGTTAGAATTTAATAAAATAGGATTATTAAAGTCTTTTATAATACAAAAATTGCAAGTAGTATTACTTAAAAGCACGTAATTTTTTTTTATTAAAGCGGTAATATTAACTTTAGCAACCATTACTTTATATCACTGTTTATTCTAAACTTTCTTTTAAAGGAGATTTTTTGAAAGAAGCAGCTCCCCCAACAAGGCCTTATTGTAGTTTAGCAATAATAAAATACGTAATATTAAAACAGTCACTTTTCATACAATTTTATAAATAATGGAAAGAAGTTTTTTAAAAGAGAAAAAAAATCACTGCTAATAAACAAGAGCATTTAAGTACAGATTATCTGAACAAGATGAAATATAAAAAAAAAAACAATAATGCAAACAATGGTAACTCACAAGTTCTTGCATCATTTTGCGGTAATTTTCAGTCTTCTGCTTACATTCAAGGATTTCCTTCTCCAATTCTTGAACCTTCAGGTATTATAATGAAATGTGTAAATATAATGTTAAAAGTATTCCCTAAAACTACCGAAGGCAAACAATAAACATTGGATGGTCTAAACAATTTGAACCGGTAGGCAAGAGGATAGCCACTTTAAAAAGCCCAAAATAACTCAGCAAAATGGTATGGAAGATAAATATATCCAAAGATTCCAGGGTAGGAAGTGCTTCAAAAAACAAAGCATGCAAAATACAACAAACATTATACTTCCCATTATTTAACTATTTAACCACACAAATGGTACGAACAATCTGGTAAACCCCTGAATTCAATTTATCTCGATAAAATAAAAAGATAGTGTGAGTCTAAACCTCCAAGGATGTGCCCCATCTCTTTTTCATAGACAAATTAAGGCGTTTTTACATACATAGCACTTGAAAGTTGGGAATTTACATATTCAGCACCTCAAACTTTACTATTACTAAATCCAAACTTCCATTAATATTTCTGCGAACTTTCCGTTCCAGCACATCCCCGCCGGCAGATCACCGACAGCAGCGAAGCTGCACCGTCTCTCTCCCCTCTTCGGCCGACAGCCTTCCGTGTTCCTGCGCACCCATCCGGCAAGCTGATATTGGCATGGCACACCTGCTGCCGAGGAATCGGGCACTATAGTGGACTTGAGAGGGGAGTAGATCACTGGTTTTGGATCAGAAGCAGGCAAGGTGGAGGCAAGGTGCTACACCAGGTTTCAGGTAAGAGATTAGAGATGGGTTTCCGGCGAAGCAGAGATACCTGTCGATTGGAGCAGTGGACTGTTGTTCGAATAAGGAGGACAGATGGTAGATGCCTGAGAGGAGTTTTGCATTGCACAGGGAAGGTTTGCTTAAGTTAAATTGCGGGCAAGAGGGCAGGCCATGGCTTTTGCATGAGGCTGGCATGAGAGGAACTTCGCCGGAGAGGGAGATGAACACGTGAGACGGAGGATGCAGGTGTGTAAATAAAACGGAAGACAAATGAAAGTTGAATTTAGAAATATTAAAATTTGAGGTGCTAAATATGTACGTACCAAACTTTCAAGTGCTATGTATGTAAAACCCCCAAAAATTAAAGAATGAAGATGAGGTTAACAGTGTTAAGGAATTACAATGGTCTATTCATAAGAAAGTGGCTTTATTAATTCTTTCAGAAAAGGTAAATTAATCATTGAACTTAAAAAGCTACAAGAAAAGCAGAAACAACTTAAGACATCTAAAGGTGAATTTCTTAACAATCATTGCTAAGCCCCAACTTTAGTATCCAAGGTGAAATTTTCCCTAAAGAAAGGGTAATTCAGCTAACTTGTTAATCTGACTTCCTGATGAGTAAATTCAAATTTAAAATGCGAAACATCAGGTGGTGCAAAGAAAATTAGCGCAGCATCAAGCTAAAAAATTATAGAAACACTCAATAGTTCTAGGAGATCCAATAATCAAGGGGATAACCACGAACATTATTATCAGCTTCAGTTGCCTCCTGTAACTTTAAGTTGAGCGCTTTCTGCTCCTCTTCGCTAAGCTGGTTTACCATGTTTTGTTCCAATACTGGCACTCTTGCTTTTGGTTTCACTGGTGACGCTACATCATCAACCTGAGAAGGGATTGGTGCCCTTGTCGAAGAGTCCATCCTAGAGGGAGGAACAACAGAAAGATGCTCCGGAATTTGCTGTTGAGATAATACTGATAGACAGATAAACCGAAAGCATGTAAATGAAGCTCCAATCAATAGTAACAATAGCAGCATTAACTAAAAGGAAAATGAAGGGTTTACATAAATACCACTCAATTTCTATGTATTTACATATCTAACAACTAAATTTCAACTTTTACATATATGCCAACTTATCTGTGTATAAAAAGGTATATTTCACTTTTTAAAAGTTAAAATAGTGCTATTTTTTATATGATATGAAATATTTGGGTGAAATAAACATAAAGAGCAAAGTTTAAGGGTTAGATATGTATATACATGAAAATAGTGTGTTATGAATATAAATGCTCCAAAGAAAAATACACGGTTACTGATCTAAGAAAGCAAAGCAAAGTAATAGTTCAAATTTTAGAAAAATAAAAAAATACCAATGGTAAGTACAAGAACTACCAGGCCTCGGCTGCTGCCAAGCTGAAGTGCCATATGCAGAGGATGGCTGCCCTGTTGCGAGAATTAAAGTTTGATCGAACTTTACACTATTAGGAAGAACAGATGGAAGAGGACGGCCCTCTCTATAGCGCTCCATCAAATAAAGAGCAACACAAAACTCCCTTAATGAAAGCATACTATCATTATCCTGGTCTGATAAGTCCCACACTTGCCTCAGGATATCTAGCGCCGTTGAAAAAGAAACAAAGTCAACATCTTTAGATAGAAATTAACTATATATATAACCTGAAAGAACAAATTTTGATTCCAACTTCATGCTAATACATTAATCATTTTTGAATAATGCAGTTCGTAGGGGCATAAAAAGTTTCGACATAATTCAAATAGGTATTATGAATTCTTTAAAGTCAACCTCTAGGTAGTTTCCAGCTTAAAAACAGGTTCTTAGCCTCTGTGCCTGTAATTTTACCATCCCTGTCCTTGTCAACTTCCAAAAATACTTTAGTATACTTCCGAATGTCAGACTGAGTAATTTTTTGCCATGGAGCTTCATTTTGAGTGGAAACACTGCTAACAGGGCCACTTGGAACACTCTGAACAGGCAAGGCCGAAGTGCTCTGCATTGTCTCGGGCTGATTTTGTTTAATAGGGGATTGAGTCCTCTGAAACTGATTTGCAACTGGGGGAAGGCCTGGCATGACTTGAAGATTAACATGCTGACCCAAATTTACAGAATTTTTAGGATCTAAGATAGCAGAATTAGGTGAGTTTGAGAAACTGCTTGTAAAGGAGACAGGCATTGAAGCATCCTGCTTAGTCTGCGCTGCTGAAAATACATCACCTCCAAAACTTGAATTGGAAGAAAAACCATTTCCAGAAACACCCAAAGCGTTTGAATCCATGGAAGAGGTTTGGAAGGAGGCAGACACAGGAACAAGTGGCTTTGCAGTGATTGAAGAAGAGATTACATGTTGTATTTGGGGTTTAGAAGTTGCTTCCTGATTTGAATGTGCTGTGACAAAACCATCTTTATCTGCAATAGGAACATGGTTGGGAACTTGAAAATTAACTGCTCCTTGAGACCCACTGCTCTTACCTGATATCCAATCAGTAGATAAGGATGAGAAGTTTGAACTTGAAGGACCAGTACTTACAGCAAGGATTCCTTGACTCAATCCCTGCACTTGAGGTGGCCTCATGAAATGGTTCTGCTGATCGGGGGAACTCTGGTAGTTTACACCTGTGGTTATGGGAACAAAGTCAGTATTTTGAGAAGCTGGCGGCCTCATAAAGGTTGCTTGGGTTGTGGAAGTGACTGTGGAATTTATCTGAGAAGGAGGCCTCATAAAGTCAGATTGAGGGGGCTGTTGCATCAAGCTATTTGCTTGGGGTGCGAACGCATGCATGGAATTCATCTGAGGCGGCCTCATAGAAAATTGTGGCGATGGTGCAGCAGTGATTGGAGGAGGAGGTCGCATAAAGCCTGCTGAAGCAGACTGTGGTAATATGTTACTTGTTTGAGGTGCAGGAACAGCCATGGAATTCATCTGAGAAGTATGTGGCCTCGTAAAACCCGTCTGAGTAGGCTGTGCTAATATTTGATTTGCTTGGGGTGCAGAAGATGTAGGATTTATCTTTGGTGCTGGAATTTTAGCTGCAGCTGGACCATATAAAGCTGCCTTCACAATATCAGCTGTAAGTTGCCTTCCACTTTGAGCGACTGTCACAAGTCTTAACGCATTGTAGAACTCCGAACGCCCCAAATAACTGTTTCCTCCAGCAGCATAGGACCATACCTGAAACCACTCAACAGTTATTAGAAAANAACAAGTGGCTTTGCAGTGATTGAAGAAGAGATTACATGTTGTATTTGGGGTTTAGAAGTTGCTTCCTGATTTGAATGTGCTGTGACAAAACCATCTTTATCTGCAATAGGAACATGGTTGGGAACTTGAAAATTAACTGTTCCTTGAGACCCACTGCTCTTACCTGATATCCAATCAGTAGATAAGGACGAGAAGTTTGAACTTGAAGGACCAGTACTTATAGCAAGGATTCCTTGACTCAATCCCTGCACTTGAGGTGGCCTCATGAAATGGTTCTGCTGATCGGGGGAACTCTGGTAGTTTACACCTGTGGTTATGGGAACAAAGTCAGTATTTTGAGAAGCTGGCGGCCTCATAAAGGTTGCTTGGGTTGTGGAAGTGACTGTGGAATTTATCTGAGAAGGAGGCCTCATAAAGCCAGATTGAGGGGGCTGTTGCATCAAGCTATTTGCTTGGGGTGAGAACGTATGCATGGAATTCATCTGAGGAGGCCTCATAGAAAATTGTGGCGATGGTGCAGCAGTGATTGGAGGAGGAGGTCGCATAAAGCCTGCTGAAGCAGACTGTGGTAATATGTTACTTGTTTGAGGTGCAGGAACAGCCATGGAATTCATCTCAGAAGTATGTGGCCTCGTAAAACCAGTCTGAGTAGGCTGTGCTAATATTTGATTTGCTTGGGGTGATGTAGGATTTATCTTTGGTGCTGGAATTTTAGCTGCAGCTGGACCATATAAAGCTGCCTTCACAATATCAGCTGTAAGTTGCCTTCCACTTTGAGCGACTGTCACAAGTCTTAACGCATTGTAGAACTCCGAACGCCCCAAATAACTGTTTCCTCCAGCAGCATAGGACCATACCTGAAACCACTCAACAGTTATTAGAAAAAAAAAAAGGCTGGAGAAATTAAGAAAGTTCATTCCGGTATTAATCATGGCAGATTAATCATTGAATTCAGTGACATGATATTTAAATCCGAACATTCAGCATACATAATTCGATGCTCCTAAAAGTGTCTCTATAATTAAGAATGAAACGGATCTATAATAATTCAACTAAACAGATAGCAAAATCACAGATCCAAACAATATTCCATTTGAAAGCATTCCCCCAAAATCAACATCCAATCAATCAACTAGATACCGGAACTTCAAAAGAAACAAAAACAATTAAAAAGAAAAATGAAAATCTAAGAAATGACAGTTGAAAAAAGGTACAGAACCAGAGCAAGGGTTTCTTTGGGTAAGTTGGATCCTTGGAAGAAAGCGACCGCCTCTGTTCCGCTGATCCTTCCATCCTGGTCCAAATCAGCTCTCCTGAAGTAGCTATCGAAGGCGTCAGCGTTTGGAGGNAAAAAAGGTACAGAACCAGAGCAAGGGTTTCTTTGGGTAAGTTGGATCCTTGGAAGAAAGCGACCGCCTCTGCTCCGCTGATCCTTCCATCCTGGTCTAAATCAGCTCTCCTGAAGTAGCTATCGAAGGCGTCCGCGTTTGGAGCCTGGCCCTGCTCCGCCGCCATACAAGTTTGATCGGAATGTGAGATCGCTAGAAACCCCGCCCTCCAGCAGTCAAAAGGAAGCAGAACTGATGCAAGATCCCGACTAGTTCGCCGAGTTTCTGTAACTTTCGAGCAAGATTCACCGCCGGAAGCGATAAGTGAGAGATGAATTTCTCCGTGCGAAGCTGAGGGCACCCAATCGCCAGTTATGATCCGTCAAGACTGGCATGTGAGAAGCTCCTCGGTGCCGATTTTCGAAGCTCCCAATTCATTTCCTCTTCGTCGATCGATAGCTGTAGCGAAAGGAAAAGCGGAAGTCTGGAAAATGACGAGATTTGGGATTACGAGTTGCAAAGTTGTCAAGAAAACTCCTGGCTACATATTTTGCTGAAAATTATAACTAATTTTTAGATTTTGTTAGTATTTCTTATGCTACTATTTTTTTTNCGCCGGAAGCGATAAGTGAGAGATGAATTTCTCCGTGCGAAGCTGAGGGTACCCAATCGCCAGTTATGCTCCTTCAAGACTGGCATGTGAAAAGCTCCTCGGTGCCGATTTTCGAAGCTCCCATTTGATTTCCTCTTCGTCGATCGATAGCTGTAGCGAAACNCGCCGGAAGCGATAAGTGAGAGATGAATTTCTCCGTGCGAAGCTGAGGGTACCCAATCGCCAGTTATGCTCCGTCAAGACTGGCATGTGAGAAGCTCCTCGGTGCCGATTTTCGAAGCTCCCAATTGATTTTCCTCTTCGTCGATCGATAGCTGTAGCGAAAGGAAGAGCGGAAGTCTGGAAAATGACGAGATTTGGGATTACGAGTTGCAAATTTGTCAAGAAAACTCCTGGCTACATATTTTGCTGAAAATTATAACTAATTNTATATATATATATATATATATATATATATATGTTTGTGTGAGTTTTTATGTTTTGTATTAGTGAAATTTTGATAAATATATTCTTTATATATTTTCTTAAAAATAAGCCCAAATTTTTTTTACATTAAAATATAATTTTAATTCAAACAAATAATTCAATGTTATATAAGTGAATTGCCACACCCTGGATCTAAGAAGACATGATGAAATAATGTGGATTTATTTTGTATTCTCAAAAAATAAATTTTATGCAACTAATAATAAAAATAAACAAAAAAAAAAGTTTATTTTATTTCATAAATAAAATTAAAACTGGTACAAGTGAATGAAAAATAAGACAGAACCAAAATGACAACAGGAGAACTATTACATTAAATCCAAAAGACCTCCGATACAAAAATAAATTTAATAAATAAAAATTATTTTAATAAACTGTAAATACTAAGGGATGCAATATGAACAATAAAAATGGACAAACTACTATATTTGTATCATTGTATGTATGTATATATGTATGCATGTGTGTGTGTGTGTGTGTGTGTATAATTCTTATTTGATCTCATTGAGTTCACTTAACTGTAGAAAGATTTTATTATCAACTTTTTTTAATATTGTGATTGAATTCATTCACATCCCAATAAGCTTTATATTCTAATTTCACTTGTAAGTAACAAGTTTTGTCAAAAATGAGCTGATATGGAGATATTTCTATAGGCGTTTTATAAGCAGTCCTATAAGCTCGTTGTGCATCATCTAATCTTAAAGATCAATCCTTCGTATTAGGATTGATAGTTTTCTCTAAAATCTATTTGATTTCTCTATTAGATACTTTTGTTAAACTACTCGTTTGGGAATGATATGGTGCGGCAATCATATGTTTAATTCCATACTTTATAACTAATGCTTTAATCCTTCTAGTCCTAACGTGGCTCCTCCCATCACTTATGATTACTTCGGCATACTAAATCTACTTAAGATATTCTTCTTTAAGAATTTCGCTACACTTTGAGCATCACAATTTGGAAGAGTCGCTACCTCAATCCATTTTGAGACAGATTCTGCAACTGTCATAATATACAAATTTTCTAACGAAGGTACAAAGGGACCCATAAATTCTAAACTCCAAACATAAAAAATCTCAATCTCCAAAATAAAATTTAGGGGAATTTCATCACACATAGAAATATTGTCTACTCTCTGGCATATATTGATGTGTGAAAAGATTGTATGTATTTTTTATATTTTGCACATCTTTTTGAATGAAATTACACTTTAAATAAATGTATTTGTAAGTTTTTTTCTTGCAGGTATAACACATATTAAGAGTGGAACAAAGTGGAAGAAACAAGGAGTGAAAAGGAGAAGATTTGAAGAAAAGACTGTGAAGGCTGGGGTCATGGCGCCAACTATTGGGCGCCTAGGCGATAGCCAAGCTTGGAAACCAAAAGCTTGACACTAGGGCTCCAAACACTGTGGGTTCGATATTTGGGGCTTAATCAAAAAGTCATATATTACTTAATAATGATACTTGTGTAGTATTTCATATTTAAATATAATACTTGTATTCTTATTTGCTTCGAAGTCAAGTTTGTGCTTAGTTGTTGCTGATGATCAAGTTTTTGGTGTCGTTGCGATGTAAGAATTATAATTAAGGAAAAATTAAGAATATAATTGCATACATCACATTAACATATATAAATAGCATCGGGATTAATCATCTACCCTATTTTTGATAGTGCTTATGTTAGTCTGATTCACTGTATTCCTAATAAAGGGGGAGTGATAATTGTTGTTACCGAACGGAATGAATTAATTCCAATAATACAAGTCACTAGGTGGTGAATCTATATTTATTATAGAAATTGAATCTTGCCACAAGAAATGATCACTCTTCTCTACCATTTCTTGACCAAATGTTGGATAGGCTAGCTGGGCATCGATATATCTACTTTTTGGATGGATATTCTAGATACCATCAAATACCTTCTGAGGACCCAAAAAAGACAACATTCATAAGTTTTTACGAGACTTGCTTTTAGAAGAACACCCTTTGGTTTATGCAATGTACCTGCAATTTTTTGAAGGTGCATGATGTCCATTTTCTGTGATCTAATTGAGAAAGGAATTGAAGTTTTCATGGATGATTTTTCAATTTTTGAAACCTCTTTTTATTCACGCTTAGATCATTTAGTGAGAGTTCTAAAACACTGTGAAGAAACAAATTTAGTTTTTAATGGAGAAAAATGTTAATTTATGGTCGTATGAGGAATTGAGCTAGCACATTAAAGTTTTGAAAGTGGCATGAAAGTAGATCCAACAAAAATATAAGTTATTGATAAACTACCTCCTACTACAGTGAGAGAAGTTAGAAGTTTCCTAAGACATGTTAGGTTTTACAGGCGATATATTAATGACTTTCCAAAAATTGTCAAACCTTTATGCCTACTTTTGGAAAAAAAACGCGATAGTTGATTTTAACCTGAAATCCTAAATTCCTTCAATTTATTAAAGGAAAAATTAATCAATCCTCCTATTATTATTTCACCTGATTGGAATTATTTGAATTAATGTGTGATGCGAGTGATTATGCTATTGGAGCTGTGTTAGGGCAAAAATATGATAAGATTTTTAAAGTTATATACTATGTCAATAAAATTATTAATGAAGCTCAAATTAATTATACTACTAAAGAATAGGAGTTATTGGTCATAGTCTATACATTTGATAAATTTAGATCATATCAAGTTGGAGCAAAATGTATTGTGTATACTGATCCTTTTGTTATACGATATATGATGCTGAAGAAGAATGTAAAACCAAAGTTAGTTAGATGGGTCCTTCTGATGCAGAAATTTGACTTTGAAGTTAAAGATAAGAAGGGATTTGATAATCAAAATTTTGATCATTTATCAAGGCATGAAAAAGAAAATTATGTTAATTTTGATGATGAGATAAATAAAAATTTTTCTGATGAACAGCTATATACTATTTCTGAGTGGTGTGTTTTGTGGTATGATGATATAGTTAAATATATAGTTTATGATATTTTACCCTACGGATCAACATATGACCAAAAGAAAAAGTTCATTCACGATGCAAAATTTTACTTTTGGGATGACCCATATTTATATAAGAAATGTAAGGATCAAGTTATCCGAAGATGTGAACCATTTGAAGAAACCCTATAAATTATTCAAAAATATAATGAATCTGATTTTGAGGGACATTTTAGAATGAATAAAACTAAATTTAAAATTTTACAATCTAAATTTTATTAGCCTACTTTATTTATGGATGTTAATATTTATATAAAAACATGTGATAGATGCCTGAGAGTAGAAAATATTTCTAAAAAGAATGAAATGCCCCTAAATTTTACTTTAGAAGTTGAAATTTTTGATGTATGTGGTTTGAATTTTATGCGACCATTTGTACCATCTTTCGAAAGTTTGTATGTTTTAATAGTTGTGGATTATGTTTCTAAATAGATTGAAGCGATTGCTTTACCCCACTGTGTTTCTCAAAGTGTTGCAAAAATTTTAAAGAAAAATATTTTTACTAGATTTGGAATGTCAAGAGTGATCTTTATGGATGGAGGAAGTCATTTTAAAAATAAAGGAATTGAATAATTAACTAAAAAATATGGAATTAAACATCGAATTGCCACAATGTATCATCCTAAGACCAGTGGTCTAGTTGAAGTGTCCAATCATGAAATTAAAATAATATTAGAAAAGACTTTAAATCCTAATAGAAAAGATTAGTCTGCTAGACTTGATAATGTATTATGAGCCTATAGGACTTCTTATAAAACTCCTATAGGAATATCACCATATAGGTTCATATTTGGAAAGACTTGTCACTTGTCAGTTGAATTGCAGCATAAAGCTTATTGGGTTGTAAAAAAAATTAATTATAATTTGAAGGATGCTGGTGAGAAATAATTATTGCAATTAAATGAGCTTGAGGAAATTAGAAATGAATCGTATGAGAATACAAAAATTTATAAAAAAAAAAAGATGAAAGTTTGGCATGATCAGAAGATTTTAAGAAAAGCTTTTGAGCATGAACAAGAAGTTTTAATATATAATACTAGATTGGAATTATTTTCCGGAAAACTTAAATCTAGGTGGTCGCGATCATTTGTTGTAATAAAAGCCTATCCATATGGTGTTGTAGATATTAAAGATCCGAAAATTAAAAGAACATTTAAAGTAAATGGACAAAGATTGAAACCTTACATAAGTGGAAACATGCCTATATTTGATGAAGTACTGATGTTGGATGAACCATGAGTAAACATTAGATACGTCAGACTGACGACGTTTAACCAAGCGTTTCGTGAGAGGCAACTCATGATTATCTGTATGGATTGATTATTATTGTTTATTGTTGTTATGTTGATTATATTAAGTTATAATGAGAACTACATGATAAGAGGCTGCTCTAAGTACTCATTTATTGATCAAGTTGAGGTTGAAACATATTAATTAGACCTAAGGCGAAGCAATGGTTACTTGAGCATTGGCGCCTAGTCATCGAAACCTGGCACCTAAGTGCCAGTTTACGATAAGTCTGGCACCTAAGCGAAGAAATATGGCGTCTAGGGGCCACATATAAAAAAACTACCCCATTGTAGTTTGAATCACCCCATTGTAGTTTGAACCCACTTCTTCCATTTAAAACGACCATTACCTGTATGGGGTTTTCTTCTTTACGATTCTAATCATTTGAGAAGAAAAGAAGAGTGCAAGAATCAACTCCCTTGAGATGATGGCGTCAAGAACTATGGAGAGAAAAAACAATGGAGATTTTGATAGAAAGAAATTCATCAACAAAGACGCCCAAACTTACTATAATAGATTTCTTGTAGTTAGCATTGAAGGTATTGCAGAAAAGATCAAGAAGATTTAAGAGGAAATGACAAGTATTTAGACTAAAATTAGCAACTTCTATGGTGAATTTGACCATCTAGACCGGCAGATGAAGCTTCAATTTGACCATGTTGCAAATTTTCAGCAGGCACTAATATGGTGCCAAAAGAACAATTGGATCAAAGTTAAGTCTGCAGAAGAATTTCCTCACTTTCCATTTTATAACATGTGTTTGCATCACCAGCCGATGAATGTGAATGCAGAGAAAGATATCATCAATGATTATGAGTAGTGAGTGTTATCTATTGAAATATGATATTTAGGTGTGTTTGATTTAGTGAAAAACTCTGATCTATAGGTGTCAGTGTGTCTGTATGTTAGTAAGTTTGTGTGTTTATTTATCTATATTTACTTATCTGGTTATGCATGATTGATGCTTGTTGGTTTAATTCAAACTATTGTATAAGTTTATGTGTTTAACTTACGTTTGTGAGTTTGATATTTGGAGTTAGTGTGCTTGAATTGTTTGGATTGTTCGCATTTAGGAATCATGTGAGTGTGCAAATGAAAGTTGGGAGAAGTTAAAATTATCAAAATGATGTTGAATTGAGTAAATTAGGGTCTGGAGGCCTTAGGTTTGCTATGCTTTTATTTAAAAAATCAAAATTTACAAAAATGTGGCACTGGCGCCTAGATGCCAACACCTGGAGCCTAAGCACCAGACAACCCGAGAGCAGAGTGCCTAAGCATCAAAATTTAGCGCGTAGGCGCTGAACCGGTTGAACAATCATTTTATCGTGAAAACCACCGATTCACACCATTTTCACAGCAGGAATCATCTTCTTCCTCCCTAGCCCATCATAAGAGGTCCCTAGGGCTTCATATAGATCACAATTTTGGAAGTTTTAGGACTAAAAAACTCTGGATTTCTTCTTCTTCGGGTAAGATCTACACTTTGTCATAGAAATTTTTTCATTTCACCATGGATTTCTTCCATATTGTGAAAATGCTGAAAATCAAGATTTTTTTAGAAAATTAGTAGAAAATTCATGGAAAAGAGCTTCTTAGTTTGGAAAAGGTGTGTAGGAGCTTCTAGAATATGTATTTGGAATTTATTTGGATTTTCATTCAATTTTTGTTAGATTTCACATGGTTTCTAAAACAAAGAGAGGGAAAGGAAAGGAAACTTTTAATCACAAGAGATTCGTTAGCCTCAAAGCACAGGATTGTTATAATGATGTTCTCATGATGAAGAAATTGATTGCAGAATGAAGCTTTGCCAGATCGGGAGGAGCTTTGGAAAATTTGATAGAGGCATGACACTGGGAAAATTTTTGCTACTTTACTGCTATAACAGTTATTTCAATGGTGCATGAATTTTATGCTAACGTACTCGAAATTTCTTATGAATCTATAATAGTCAGGGAGAAACATTTCTACTTCACTTCAGAGTGTATCAACTCTTTATACTTGTTGTCAAATGTTTCTGACTGTTATTATTTTGATTTCAATCCTACTGAGTTGGAACTCGATGAGATTAAAACATTTTTGACGTATGGAAGGGTAGCTTGGAAGATAAAAAATGAGCACAAGGTAAATTTTTCTTCTTCTCAGCTGAATGCACAATCGAAGTTCTGATACTATTTCATCTTTGCTCGCCTTCTTCCTACAAACCACTTGAGTTAAGTGACCAGGGAGAGAGATACTTTAAGCTTTTGCATTCAGAGGATGAAACCTATAGACATTGACTCTCTTATTTACAAGTATATTATCACTTATTTGAAAGAAGGAACTATAGGAGGCCTTGGATACCCTTCCCTCATTTTTACTTTATGCTAAAAATCAGAAGTAAGTTATGAGAAATGAGAAGAGCTATTGCAGCCACTAAAGCCTATTGGACAGGCTAATGTGGAACTATATGGATTACATGTTATACGGAGAACTAGCGCTAGCTCTTCTGATGTTCCTTCTACTTATAGGGCTTCTACCTTCCATACTTCTTCTCTTCCTGCTATTAATTTAGATACTGTGGTTGATCGGGTGCAGAAATTACAAGATGATATATCATTCGTACATAGTAAAGTAAAGGACATTTATGATCATTTGGAACACTTTGATTTTTATCTTAAATGGAAGGGGGATTACAAGGAAGGTTTCTATACCTCTCTTGTAAAGTTTCTCAGAGGAGATAAGACTGTGGTGTTTCCTTCTTATCTATAGTATATGAGTTTTGAACATCGTAGTCCTATGCAAGAATAAGATGAGGAGGAGGAGGAGGAGGATGAGTAGTAGCTTGATTATTGGATGTACTTAGTTTTACTTACTGTTTATTAGGTATCATCATTGTACTAAATTTTATGTTATTTTTCACTACTATTTTATGGATTATGGACTTTTAGTTGTTACTGCACTACTAATTACTTTTTGGTCCATACAATGTACAATATTGCCCGTGTGTTAGATTAGGCCTTTTACTTTGAAATTTTCATGCTATACATGTTGATTTGAGATTTACTATTATTAAGCACTTGTCTTTACTACTTATTCCTGTACGATTTTCATGTTTGATAGATAGTAATTCTGCTAAATTTTTCTCTCTTCTCATTTATTTTGTACTAAAATGTTTAAATATGTTTAAAAAATTAATTTTAGGGAAGGAAGAAAAACTTCTAAAAACTAAGCTTTATTTGTCCTCAATCGACTATATTTAAAAATTATTTTGAAATAACATATGTTATGTGTTGTTATCTTCAGAGACTATATTTTTTTTTCTATGAATGTTATAGTTGACTTAAGTTAAAAATTTTGGTAATAAGGAGTAGTTCTAGAGTTTAGGTATTTGGTATAAAAGAATAGGGATATGCTTTTACTATTTATAGTAGGAAAAGTTAAATTTTTGAAGCACTAGGAATCTTAGATTTACACTTAAAAAAGAATAGAGACTCCATAAAAAATCATTTTTAAACTAATACACATTATAAAGTAAAGAATTATAATAAGCTTTTAACTTTAGGAGGAGAACAATGAAGTTCAAAATCATTAAAGGCTATTCAGATATAGTAATCCTCACATAAGAAAAAGAGTAAGGATTAAAAAGATCTTAAAAGAAAAGAAAAAGAAAATAAAAAGAAAGAGTAAAAAGAAAATATGCGAGGAAAAGCTTGAGGAGATGCCTAATTAAAAATTGGCTTCACTTGAATCATCTTAAGGGAAGAAATATAGTTACAATTCTGAGCTTATTATCAATTCTAAAGGTATTAGTCAAATTTTTACTAGTAGAGTCCTCATAAAATTCTATCTTTTAATTCTTCTAGGATTCCTAAGTATGACAAATTACAATTATTTTTGAAATAAATAGAAAATCAGAATTCTTAACTTGATTACTTGATATTCTTATAACCTAGTTCTAAACTGAGTTATTGAATTTTTTTTCTAAAGTTTCACTATCATACTTATCTGGTAAAACTATAGGAATCTTTAATGAAACTCACTACCATAAGTTAAAGTGTTTATTTTATAAAATAAAAGAGTTACTTGGGGATAAATAACGATTATGTTTAGGAGAATTGACATGCCTAAAAATGTGCTACTTTTATTTATACATTTTATTCTCATTTTTAATGATATTGCACTTTAATGGAAAATATTTTGCTTGTTTTTTATTACAGGTACAAGAGATAGAGTTTTGGAAAAAAAGAGCGAAAATGAAGAGCAAAGGAGCACAAAGTGACTGACGCCTAGGCGCTAGACCCCACACGTGGAAACAGAGATCCAAACACCATGGCACCAGGATCTGGCGCATAGGAGCCATGGAGTTATATTGGGCTTCTAGAAGGTGGGTTCCTAGAGGCCACAATTGCTCGCTTAGGCACCATAATCAGTTTTGATTAATTTGCATTGAATTTGGACTAATTTTGAAGGGGCATCTGAAGTGATTCTTGGTGATTTTGAGAGTTATCATAAAATGACTCAAGACAAGCCAAAAAAAGTTTTTTTAAGAAGAAGAGTCTTTGAGTCTTGGAGGAGAGAGTTTGTGTGGTGGTGTGTGTGTGTGTCTTTTGAGTGAGTTGTAAGGAGAGTTTGAAGAATACTTCAAAAGAACTTCAGAAGATTTTCTTGGGATGAAGTTTAAGATAAGTACTTTGTATTTTTATTTGAGTTTTGTTTTATTTTGAAAACTTGAATTTCAATATAAAGCATTTTTTATGTTGTTAACCCCATGAAGTCTCAGTAGTTTCTTTATCTTTCTCCTTGCAATAAGAAATAACCTATTAGCTGACCAGTTTGGCCCTATCATGTTAGCAAGACTCCAATTATAAGTGCCCCTAACCACTCTCAAGCTCACCAAGACTAATCGAGCTTATAAATAGGGCAGGGACTCACTCCATTTAAGTTGTTGAACCCTTGTTATCCCTTGGTGGAACTCTTCCAAATTTGATCGTAAACCTTAGCCATAGTCCTTAACCAACTTCCCCATAAATTCTAAGCCCATCCGCTCACTATTTCTCCATTTTTTTTCCTATATCAAACCATGAGAACATTGATCTCCATCATCCACTCCATAAATTCCCAAATAAACCCTCCAATAGCTTCCTAGACCTAAAACCCCACTCCTCTGCTAAAATTCCACAACTGTGGCTTGTACCCAAGCTCAATACCAACCCTGGTGAAAGCTTTTATTCAAGAATATAAAATGAGCTTGAATCAAAGTAATCAGAGCAAGAGGAAAGCTCTTGGAGCTAAGATGACCTATCCAAAGAAATCCAACTGAATGAATTCAATAAGAATTGAGGTAATTCTTTGAAAACTTAGAAATAAGCTTGGTGGTTGGTTCTTTATGAAAGCAACATTTATATAATAAAGGATTAACTGTAGAATTGACCCATAAGGACATAGAGACCCTATTTGTCTGAATTGATTGTATGATCAACCATTAGATCATGCTTTTTTTTGTTGACAACTTGCTTTCATATCCTATTTGAGAGAACATATGTTGTTCGTATTCTTGTATTTAAAGCAAACAACTCCGATTTAAACATACTTGATGACAACAGATTAGCGTACCAGATCACTTACTCATGTGACATCACCAATGATAAGCTAATGAATCATAAAACAATGTGTGGAAAAGGGGCGATAGTGAAGCTGGCGTGGAGGAACTTATGTGGACCTAGGTTTAAACAAATAAATGAAATTTATCTAATTAAATAAACCATGAAAAATTAAATAGAGCTTCGAATACTAAATTTAAAATAAATAAAAGGAAAATGTCTTCAAATTAGTGATATGAAGAATAATATGAAAATGAAATAAAGATAGAACGATCAATAATAATTTTTTAATTAAATAAAACTCATTAGATCCTTAAAAATTCATTAGAATTCAAAAACAACTCAAAATTTAATAATTTTTTGCTCATATATGGTCTCTGGCATCAATGACCTCCCATATTTTTTCCAATGATAGAAACCAATAAATCATATTTCTTTTATGAAAATTGATAATTAATTAAAAAAAAATAAAAATGATAAAAATATAAAACCCAAATGAAAATTTTAAGAAAATCTTAAAAATAGAGTGTTCATCTAATAAAACAGTGGTTTCGCTCATTTGAATTTAATAAAACCCTTGAGATACATAAGGGTATATGTGGATGGATGCATGTATGCATGGATGTATGCATGCATGCATGCATGCATATATGTATGCATGTATGTATGCACTTATAATTACATTGAATATTTGAGGTAACAACACAATATTCATTACTATTCACTATTATATCATGAACTTGATTACACCGGCCTTAATCTTCAACTTTGTGTTTCAAAATCATATTAAAATTCTAAAAATGCATTGTTATTATTTAATGAGAGTTCTTTGAACATAGATAATATTCAAGAGCATATCATTAAAGTACTAACTATGCCTATTAATAGTAGTTTTTTGGCACTTTGCAAAGAGATGGATGTGACAATATTTATTAATTTATAGATAAAACATTTTAGATGAATGGAATAAAGCAGATTTCATTAATATTACTAAAACACTCAATCATGATATGGTCAATGCAATTGTGATTTGTTATAGCTATTACAATTCATGTGTTGTTCTATAGCCATAATTGCTCTCTCCTTATTACTACAAGAGTTTTATTACCTTGACCAACTATGAAACTCTATTGTAATCTTATGGTTGTTACATAATGATTCAATACTTTCCTTTATAATTTGTTATAATTATTAAACTATACTCTACCTTGTCCCTTATAATCTATTATATTATAGCTGTTATAAAGTCATGCTTATATTTATTAATGCACATCTAATCCTTAAATTACAAAGATGAAGGTGGTGTTGGGGAGGCATGAAGCTCAGCTGTCGCATAATAATAAAAAAAAGTACCATTAAGCGCCAGCCCAGCTTGCATATGGACAAGAAACTCTCATCAGTTGACCATTTATTTGTGTTCCTCGTGCATTCATAGCATTTTTGTTTTATACACTATTGATTCAAATTAAACAAAATTATTCAATGTATTAAAAAGTTGCACATAGAAAACAGAAATAGCTCAATTAGTTATACTATAAATCAATCTTGAAGGGTTTTGGAATTATATTTTATCCATTTATTATCATTTTTCTTAAAAGGTTTAGGGATATATATATATATTCAGGTGCGCCGGGTTCCCAGATTAGTTTGTAGAGCATCCGCTTCGGCGGTGTAACTCTCTAGTTTGAGGTTTGAATCCTCTCGTGTAAGGTGTGGTTTCCTAGATTAGTTTGTAGAGCATCCGCTTCAGCGGTGTAACTCTCTAGTCTGAGGTTTGAATCCTCCCGTGTAAGATGTGGTACTCGAGTGGGTAGGCGCATTAGGGATGGCTGGTGTTCGACTAATAGCCTCGAGCCATTCTTTATATATATATATATATATATATAGTCAGGCCTAAACATAGCAACTTGTGATTAAAAATAGTACACTATAACATTTACAAAAATATCCTCAGTAAACCAAGCAAAGAAATAAAAATATTTCAGAAGCACAAATCACCTCTTATTATATAGTTTAAAAAATAGGGAAAACACATTACAAAATAGCGCAAAATGCAAAGGCTTTGCCTGTTGCAACCCTATCACAATTCTAATGTGAAATAGTTGAAGTGTTATTAAAAATAATACATTCTATAATTGCAAAATTAACAAATTCATAGAATGAGGAAGAAATATATGAACTAATTACCCAAAATGAACTGAGTAATCAAGTTGAATCAGAATATGTTTCAGGTCTCCAATCTGATTTTTCTGCAGCTATTATTCCATTGTTGTTCTTGGAGAAGACCAGGTTGACTTCCCAATGCAAGGATTTCAGTAAGTCTTCCACTTCACTAGTAACAGCAGAGTCATCTCTGACTATCAGTATTCCTCCAGGTCTCACAATCCTGTCAATCTCAGCCATAACTGGAACAATACTGCATCTGAAACACCAAGAAAAATTATGCTTTAGAATAAATCTTAAGCTAATTTGGCGAATATTTTCAAATTTATTCTTGAGGTGGATGTAGTTTTTTGTAAAAAGTTTGTAAAGTTATGATGAGGAAAATTTTTTTTTTGAAAATTGCAGAGTAAGAATTATAAATATTTTTCTTTTTCAAAAAAGTAAACAACTTTCATAAAGCTAACACACTTCAACAAATCAGATTGTAAGAAATAGCTTCTCAACAAAAAATATTTGGGAGGAGCATTTACATACATAACAAGCAATTCTAATGTATTTATATATCTAACACCTAAACTTTCATATTTACACGAAGCACCCAACTTTTTAATATCACATAAAATATAGCACTATTACTAATTTTTTGTTGTGAGTTACGTATAGTTAGAGGGTTTTATTGGGTTGTGTAATTAGAGGATTTTATTGGATTTATTTGTTAAACATTGTAACTCCTATTTAAACACACATGTTGAATGAAATAGTAAGATTTTCACATCAAAACACTCTTAATGGTATTAGAGCCTTAGCGAAAGGAGGCGGGGCTTTGGCTTTCCAGCGCGGAGTGGCGCAAAGTAGAAGGTTTGAGAGACGGGGCTTCCAAATATTGTGAATCACGACTTCCATCGCAGTAACGAGGCGATGAAGAAAGTTTTCTCCAAAACTTTGAGGCTGAAAGTGTCTTAACTGTCCAAAGTGGAGGATATTGGAATCAATAAGGGGGGAACGAAATCGGCAGGGATAACAGATAGGAGGGGACTTCGGATGCAGGCAACATCAGTGGGGGCTTCTTTGTTTCTACATTTGTCACGGAGGTCACTGGGAGGAGCGGCATGTGCCAGCATCTCTAACAAAGTTTCAGCAGAAGCGATCTAGCTCCTTCAAAGATATACAACTAAAGATTTTGAGGGTATCGAGAGATGAAATTTGTGAGGGGGTAAAGGATTGGAGCTTTTAGAAAAGTTAGATCCTAAGGTTTTGAAGGTCTTGGTCGGGCATATAGGGAGTAGTGTCTCAACGGGAGCCACTACCTCAACACGTGTTCCGACTCGACAGAGTGGACTTCCAGGAATGCAATCAGCTTTGGCTACCTCGAGGTCAGGAGAGACAAGTGCTCAAGGGGAGACCCGCAGGCGCTACAACCGCGGAGAAGTGAAACACATGAGCAAGACGTGTCCAAATCTACCTAAGGAGAGAGAGATGGGTGGACGTGAACAGTCTAGAGGCCGTAGTCGTAATTGTGGGGGCCAAAAAGGTAACAAGAGGGGCTACCAACCAAGTTTAATGGCAGCGGAGAACGAGGAAGAGACAGGAGTGGTCTTTACCGATGAGGATCACAAGTTACAGAAGATGTTGAAGAGGAAGCACAGAGCGACAAGTGATGCCACTGGAGATACATCCACCCTATTGTCCTCCAAGGAAAACACTGCTAATTATGCTCACTTTGCTAAAGGTGCTCGTGATACACATGCTCTTGCCTCTATATCTATCATATGTTCACCGGAAAGGATAGTAGATTATGGTGCATCTAGACATGTGACAGGTGCCACAAGTGAGTTTTCTTCCTATACTCACCTAGTAGTTCCAAAGAACATTCAAACCGCTGTAGTACAATACAACCTGTGATTGGTAAAGATACATTGAGATGTATCAAAAATATGATTTTGATCAATGTTTTGCAAGCTTCTTCTTTTCCAGTGAACCTTTTATCCATTAGTGTCAGTATGATCCAACTAAAATTTTTTGTTTTACTTGATATTCCAAAGATGATTGTTCAAGATAAGGGGCCTGGCCAGAAACTTGGGACTGACATGTGGCAGAGTGGACTTTGGTACTTAGATTGAGAGTGATGGACTCAATCTTGACATCCATGGTTGAGAATGTTAAAGCAAGAAGATCTGAGAGGAGTGTGGAGGATGTATCTTTGCTACATCATAGGCGTATAGGACACACCTCGTTTAGTCTATTGTGTTGTTTGTATCCATCCTTGTATGAAAAGGTAAATAAGGGACAACAGATGTATGATGTTTGTGAGTTTGACAATCTCACTAGGAGCTCTTATGTTAGTTCTGGGAATAGGAGCTCTAGTGTGTTTGATTATAATCTAATGTATGGGGATTTGTCCTACTATGTCTACGAACATTTATCGTCATTTTGTTATGTTTATTGATTATTTTTCTCGTGTTACCTGAATATACTTGATAAAACAGAAGAGAGATGGTTGCTTGCTTTAAAGATTTTCACAAGGCAATCCAGACCCAATATGGGGCAGTTGTGAAGGCACTGAGATCAAACAATGTGAGAAAATATATCAACAAAGCATTTGAGAACTACCTGTCAGCTTAAGGGATACAACACCAAACCACATTCCCATACACACCAGCACATAATGTAGCAGAGGAATAATTGACATCTTCTAGAGGTAGCCCAGAGCATGATGATAACAATGAATGTCTCACAATACTTATGGGAGAAAGCGGTGTTGACAACCATTCAATTGATTAATAGGATGCCCTCAAGAGTGATGAATTAGAACTCTCCTTGTCAGATGTTGAAAGAAGATAATAATCAAATCCTTCCATTGAAGGTATTTGGATGTGTGTGTTTTGTGAAAGAAAACAAACCGTTTGAAGGGAAGTTTGATTTCAGAGAGTTGCGAAATCTATGTTTGTGGGTTATTCTGCTACTCTGAAGGGTTATGTCTGCTGGAGCGCGATTCAGAAGAGACATTTTGTGAGTATGGATATGTTATTCAGAGAGTTTGAACCACACTACACTCTGGAGGTGAATTCACCATTCAGTAACTCAACAGACACTATGGAGTGGTTCAAGTGGAATCAATGACATGTCCTGTGGTGTGGGATGAATCAATTAAGGAGACGAAAATCGAGATTGAACCCAAAGGTTGTGGGATTCAGGCTGAAGGTGAGCTAAGGATGTATAAATGGAGGAAGAAGCAAACTGATGGAATAGAATCTGTGTGCCAACAAGTTCATTGTCTCGATCGTCCCCAATTCTTGAGACATGTACACTATCCACATTTGATTCAAAATTTTCAGGTGATATTATTCTTCCTCCGTCCACTCCCACCCCCCAAAGCAAGGAGGACCTACCGCAATAATGCTAGACATCCTCCTGATCGTTTTGGGTGGGAACTTGACATTGTGAATTTTATTTCTTATTCTAACATCTCACATTTGCATGGAACATTCATTGCATCATTAGACTCTGTCTCTTTACCCAAGTGTTGGCAGATTGCTAAAGAGGATCTCGAGTGGAAAACGATGATGCATGAAGAGCTTAGAGCTTTTGATAAAAATCGAGCATGGGATATTGTACCACTAGCAGCAATAAAGAAGGCAATTGAATGCAGGTGGATCTTCACGGTAAAGCAAACTCCAAAAGAAAAGGTGGAGAGGAACAAAGCACGACTAGTGGAAAAAGGGTACAGACAGGTGCATGACATTAACTATGATGAAACATTTACACCAATTGCAAAGATGAGCACAGTGAGGACATTGACTTCTCTGCAGTGAATGAAGGATGAAGACTCCACCAACTGGATGTGAAGAATGTTTTTTTCATGGGAAGCTACAGGAGGAGGTATATGAAGATACAATAGGATTTAGTACATCCCAGACAGTGAATAAGGCGTGTAGGCTCAGAAAGTCACTGTATGACTTAAAACAGTCTTCTCGAGCCTGGTTTGAAAAATTTAGAATAACGATGGCCGACATGATATATCAGCAGGTCAATGTAGACCACACGGTGTGCTTCTTCGTCAACATGAAAGTCACAGTACCATACTTGTGTATGTGAATATCATGAGTGATGATGAGACAAAGATTGCTCAATTGAAAGGAAGATTAGGGAAACAAATTAAGGTAAATGATCTGAGACAGCTTAGATACTTTCTTGGGATTGAAGTGGTCCATGAACATGAGGGGATGATCCTATCCCAGAGAAAATATGTATTAGATCTTCTCACGGAAACAAGTGTGTATGGTGCAAACATGCAGTCTCTCGATTGATAAGATGATCAAGCTTAGTACAGAGGTAGGTGAATCAGTTGATTGAGAGAGGTAGCAGAGGCTTGTGGGTCGCCTGATTTATCTTGGCCACACTCGACCCAATATCTCTTTTGCAGTAACTGTGGTGAGCCACCGCATGCATGATCCAAAGAAGAGACATATTGATGCATTGTATCAGATTCTGAGGTATCTTAAGACTGCACTAGGGAAAAAGTTAATATTTAAGAAGAATGGGCATGTAAATATTGATGGCTTTTGTGATTCTGATTGGGCAAGTTGTCCTAATGACATACGATCCACTTCAGGATATTGCATGTTTATAGGTGCAACTTGGTCTCGTGGAAAAGCAAGAGACAGTTAGTTGTAGCAAAATCAACAACAGATGTAGAATATAGGGTCATGACATTAGGAGTTGCTGAGATGATGTGGCTAAAAGCCTTTTTGGTTGAACTCAAAGTGGATCAAAGAACTCAAATGAAGTTGTGGTGTGACAACAAATTGGTGATCAACATTGACAACAGCTCGATGCAACATGATGGAACTAAACATGTAGAGATTGATAGATTCTTCATCAAGGAGAAGTTAAATAACAAATTGTTGGAACTAAGTCATATAGCTACTGGAGAGCAGGTGGTTGACTGCCTCACTAAAGGACTTAGTTTAGTGGAGTTAGCTAGATGATGTGAGAAGATGGGCTTAGTGGATATCTTTCGCCCATCTTGAAGAGGAGTATTGTGAGTTGTGTAGTTAAAGGGTTTCATTGGGTTGTGCAATAAGAGGATTTTATTGGATTTATTTGTTAAATTTTGTAACACCTATTTAAACACATATGCTAAATGAAATAGCAAGACTTTCACAAAAAAATATTCTTTATTTTTAAGAAAATAATTACAACTTTTGATGCAATGTCAGTGCTCTATATATATATATATATATATAAATAGATAGATAGGTAGATATCTCTCTGTGTGTAAACATGAAAATTTAGTTGTTGGGTATGTAAAAACATAAGTATCGTGTGCTAAGCATGTAAATTTCTTAAATATTTTTAGAAAGCAGGAAGAAAGTAATTCCCCCAATAAAATTGTGATGGCAGCCTAAAACGTAAAACTAATAAAAATCTATCTCAAATAGACCGTTGGTTGAACGAACTGACCTTTCTTTCAACTTCGAGAAGAGGTGGTCGGCGTGCAAGAGATCGTAAGTTCGAGGATAGGTATTGAAAGATTCACACCAATCATGATATATGCCTAGAAGGCCACGCTCATAGATGATAGGAAGCGTGTCTGGAGCATCAATATTCACCACATTCATGACCCATACGTTCTCCAAATTCAAAGCAGCAGCAAACCTGAATATAAATGAGTATCAGTTGAGGCATTCAAGTAGATACCACCCAATTCCTATGTATTTACACATCTAACACCTAACCTTTACCCTTCTACAATTATACCACCAAATCTTTCATATTACATAAAAAATATTACTATTTTAACTTTTAAAGTGAAATATACACTTTCATGCATAGGTAAGGTGACATCTACATAAAAACTGAAGTTTAAGTGTTAAATATGTAAATACATAGAAACTAAGTGGTATATATGTGTAAATCTTCCTATGTTGGGGGCACTCACATACATCTACCCAATTCCTATATATTTACACATCTAATACCTAAACTTCACTTTTAAACATTTATACTACCAAATCTTTCATATCACATAAAAAAATACCACCATTTTAACTTTTAAAAAAATGAACAACACCTTTTTATGCATAAGTAAGGCGACATCTATATAAAATTAAAGTTCAAGGGTTAGATATGTAAATATATAGGACTAATTGGTATGCATGTAAATCTTCCTTTGTTTGGGACATACAACCCAATTTCTATGTATCTACATATCGAACACCTAAACTTTACTTTTTTACACACTTTGTTTAAAGGTAAGCTATAGAGTAGCAATAGATTATTACCCTCCATAGACAGCTCTCATGTCCATTACATTTCTAATTTTGGACCAATTTATGCCCAAACCAACCAGATAGGACTTCTTTACGATTCGTTTCCAACGTTTGCTGTCGGATTCAAAATCGAGAGGACCTGGTTTGCCATAAAAGCCTGTCTGGGAGCTATTAAGCCAGAAGGGGGGAGTGCTGAGTCTTTGTGGCCATTCCGCGGGCCATTCTATCCCTCTTTCTGAAGCATTAACAGGAGCCAGGTGTATGCAGGGTTTTAAAGGTGTATACCTGTAAAAAACATAAAAATAACAGTACAGTTGCTATGAGATTTTGTTTGATGATCATTGGGGTATTTGGTAGATTGATTGGAACAATACATAACTTTAAAACATTTGGGATAATTACATATATAGCACTGTATGCTTTATTATTTACAAAATTAGCACAAAGGTCTTTTTTTTTAGCTACCGAACTAATGCATTTACATGTGCCACAATCAAACTATTGAGAATTTCATAAAAATGAAAACTATGGGTTAGGATTTTGTTGTGACTTTGATATTTGAGTGAAATTTTGAATAAGGAATGAGAGAGGGACTAGTTTTGTAAATAACGAAATTTTGAGTGCTATGTATGTAATTGCCTCAAATTTGGGACAATTAAATACATTGCACTCCAAACTTTGCTATTTAGCTNAAATTATTGTATAAGTTTATGTGTTTAACTTATGTTTGTGAGTTTGATATTTGGTGTTAGTGTGCTTGAATTGGTTGGATTGTTCATATTTAGGAATTGTGTGAGTGTGCAAATGAAAGTTAAGGGAAGTTCAAAAGAAGTTAGAATTATCAAAATGATGTTGAATTAAGTAAATTAGGGTTCAGAGGCCTTAGGTTTGCTATGTNAAATTATTGTATAAGTTTATGTGTTTAACTTATGTTTGTGAGTTTGATATTTGGTGTTAGTGTGCTTGAATTTGTTGGATTGTTCATATTTAGGAATTGTGTGAGTGTGCAAATGAAAGTTAAGAGAACTTCAAAAGAAGTTAGAATTATCAAAATGATGTTGAATTAAGTAAATTAGGGTCCACAGGCCTTAGGTTTGCTATGCTTTTATTTAAAAAATCAAAATTTACAAAAATGTGGCACTGGCGCCTAGACGCCAAAACCTAACGTCTAAGCACCAGACAACCCGAGAACAGGGCGCCTAAGCACCAAAATTTAGCGCGTAGAGGCTGAACCGGTTGAACAACCATTTTATCGTGAGAACCGCCGATTCACACCATTTTCACAGCAGGAATCATCTTCTTCCTCCCTAACCCATCACAAGAGGTCCCTAGGGCTTCATATAGATCACAATTTTGGAATTTTTAGGACTAAAATATTCCATATTTCTTTTTATTTAGGTAAGATCTACACTTTGTCATCAAAATTTTCTCATTTCACCATGGACTTCTTCCACATTATGAAAATTCTGAAAAATCAGGATTTTTTGAGAAAATTAGTAGAAAATCCATGGAAAAGAGCTTCTTAGTTTGAAAAAGGCATGTAGGAGCTTCTAGAATATGTATTTGGAATTTATTTGGATTTTCATTCAATTTTGTTAGATTTCACATGGTTTCCAAAACCAAGAGGGGGAAAGGAAAGGAAAATTTTGATCACAAGAGATTCGTTAGCCTCAAAGCACAGAATTGTTATAATGATGTTCTCATGATGAAGAAGTTGATTGCAGAATGAAGCTTTGTCGGACCGGGAGGAGCTTTGGAAAATTTGATAGAGGCATGACACTAGGAAATTTTATGCTATTTTACTAATATAACAGTTATTTTAGTGGTGCATGAATTTTATGCTAACCTCCCCAAAATTTCTTATGAATCTATAATAGCCAGAGAGAAACATTTCTACTTCACTTTTGAAGTGTATCAACTGTTTATAATTGTTGTTGGATGTTTCTAACTATTATTATTCTGATTTTAATCCTACTGAGTTGGAACTCAATGAGATTATAACATTTTTAGCTGATAGAAGGGCAGCTTGGAAGATAAAAAATGAGCACAAGGTAAATTTTTCTTCTTCTCAGTTGAATGCACAATCAAAGGTCTGACACTGTTTCATCTCCGCTCGCCTTCTTCCTACAAACCAGTTAAGTGACTAGGGAGAGATACTTTAAACTTTTGCATTCAGAGGATGAAACCTATAGACATTGGCTCTCTTATTTACAAGAATATTATCACTTCTTTGAAAGAAGGAACTATAGGAGGCCTCAGATACCCTTTCCTCATTTTTAATTTATGCTAACAATCAGAAGTAAGTTATGAGAAATGAGAAGAGCTATTGCAGCCACTAAAGCCCATTGGATAGACTAATGTGGAACTATATGGATTACATGCTATACGAAGAACTGGAGCTAGCTCTTCTGATANGGGATTTCAATTCCGATGACCGACAGCTTCTTACGGGCAAACCCCACACCAAAAATAGTGCCGACAGCGCCATTATCAGTTTTGATTATTATGCATTGAATTTGGACTAATTTTGAAGGGGCATTTGAAGTGATTCTTGGGGATTTTGAGAGTTATCATAAAAGGATTCAAGAGAAGCCAAAAAAAGTTTTTTTAAGGAGAAGAGTCTTTGAGTCTTGAAGGAGAGAGTTTGTGTGGTGGTGTGTGTGTGTGTGTCTTTTGTAGTGAATTGTAAGGAGAGTTTGGAGAATACTTCAAAGGAACTTCAGAAGATTTTCTTGGGAAGAAGTTTAAGATAAGTCCTTTGTATTTTTATTTGAGTTCTGTTTTATTTTGAAAACTTGAATTTCAATATAAAGCATGTTTTATTGTGTTAACCCCATGAAGTCTCAGTAGTTTGTTTATCTTTATCCTTGCAATAAGAAATAACTTATTAGCTGACAACTTTGGCCCTATCATGTTAGCAAGACACCAATTATAAGTGCCCCTAACCATTCTGAAGCTCACCAAGACTAATCGAGCTTATAAATAGGGCTAAGAANACAGCTTCTTACGGGCAAACCCCACACCAAAAATAGTGCCGACAACTTCTGGCGACTCCGCTGGGGAATATCATCTCTCTCCATTTAAATCAAGAAAAAATATCTTCATACATCGGTAATGCATTCATGTCCCTTTGAATCAAGATTACCTTTCTTCCGTTGGCATACTTTACCCATTTTTGTCTTGGGAAAGTACGATTCAACTCTTTTGAACTTCAGGATCATCTGTTCAACTATTTTTCTGTCTTGGGAAAGTACGGTCAACTCTTTTGACCTTCAGGATCATCTGTTCAACCATCTTTGGACAGAGCGATTCCGAAGGCCATTAAGGACATCCTGATCTTTATATGGGGTCGGACCCCCAATAAGTGGGTAGGTGGACTAGTTCCACCTGGGCGTTATAAAAAGTGGGTCCCGCACTGGGTCCCTAACTTTGCATTTANTAGATTTACACTTAAAAAAGAATAGAGACTCCATGAAAAATCATTTTTAAACTAATACACATTATAAAGTAACGAATTATGATAAGTTTTTAACTTTAAGAGGAGAACAGTGAAATTCAAAATCATTAAAGGCTATCTAGATACAANTAGATTTACACTTAAAAAAGAATAGAGACTCCATGAAAAATCATTTTTAAACTAATACACATTATAAAGTAAAGAATTATGATAAGTTTTTAACTTTAAGAGGAGAACAGTGAAATTCAAAATCAATAAAGGCTATCTAGATACAGTAATCCTCACATAAAAAAAAGAGTAAGGATTGAAAAGATCCTAAAAGAAAAGAAAAAGAAAAGAAAAAGAAAGAGTAAAAAGAAAATATGCGAGGAAAACTTGAGATGTCTAATTAAAAATTGACATCACTTGAATCATCTTAAGAGAAGAAATATAGTCACAATTCTGAGCTTATTATCAATTCTAAAGGTATTAGTCAAATTTTTACTAGTAGAGTTCTCATAAAATTCTATCTTTTAATTCTTCTAGGATTCCTAAGTATGACAAATTACAATTATTTTTGAAATAAATAGAAAATCAAAATTCTTAACTTAATTACTAGATACTCTTATAACCTAGTTCTAAACTGAGTTATTGAAGTTTTTTTCTAAAGTTTCACTATCATATTTATGGGGAAAAATNAATTTTTACTAGTAGAGTTCTCATAAAATTCTATCTTTTAATTCTTCTAGGATTCCTAAGTATGACAAATTAAAATTATTTTTGAAATAAATAGAAAATCAGAATTCTTAACTTAATTACTAGATACTCTTATAACCTAGTTCTAAGCTGAGTTATTGAAGTTTTTTTCTAAAGTTTCACTATCATATTTATGGGGAAAAACTATAGGAATCTTTAATGAAACCCACTGCCATAAATTAAAGTGTTTATTTTATAATATAAAAGAGTTACTTGGGGATAAGTAACGATTAAGTTTGGGGGAATTGAAATGCCTAAAGATGTGCTACTTTTATTTATACATTTTATTCTCATTTTTAATGATATTGGACTTTGATGGAAATTATTTTACTTATTTTTTATTACAGGTACAAGAGATAGAGTTGTGAAAAAAAAGAGCGAAAATGGAGAGCAAAGGAGCACAAAGTGAATTGACGCCTATGTGCTGACCCCGTACGTAGAAACAGAGATCCAAACACCATGGCACCAGGAGCTGGCGCATAGGTGCCATGGAATTATATTGGGCTTCTAGAAGGTTGGCGCCTAGGGGCCACAGTTGCGCGCTTAGGCGCCATTATCAGTTTTGATTATTATGCATTGAATTTGGACTAATTTTGAAGGGGCATTTGAAGTGATTCTTGGGGATTTTGAGAGTTATCATAAAAGAATTCAATAGAAGCCAAAAAAATTTTTTTTAAGGAGAAGAGTCTTTGAGTCTTGAAGGAGAGAGTTTGTGTGGTGGTGTGTGTGTGTGTGTCTTTTGTAGTGAATTGTAAGGAGAGTTTGGAGAATACTTCAAAGGAACTTCAGAGGATTTTCTTGGGAAGAAGTTTAAGATAAGTCCTTTGTATTTTTATTTGAGTTATGTTTTATTTTGAAAACTTGAATTTCAATATAAAACATGTTTTATTGTGTTAACCCTATGAAGTCTCAGTAGTTTGTTTATCTTTCTCCTTGCAATAAGAAATAACTTATTAGCTGACAACTTTGGCCCTATCATGTTAGCAAGACACCAATTATAAGTGCCCCTAACCATTCCGAAGCTCACCAAGACTAATCGAGCTTATAAATAGGGCTAAGACTCACTCCATTTAAGTTGTTGAACCCTTGTTATCCCCTAGTGGAACTGTTCCAAATTTGATCGTAAACCTTAGCCATAGTCCTTAACCAACTTCCCCATAAATTCTAAGCCCATCCACTCACTATTTCTCCACTTTTTTTTCCTAGCTTAAACCATGACAACATTGATCTCCATCATCCACTCCATAATTTCCCAAATAAACCCTCCAATAGCTTCCTCGACCTAACACCCCACTCCTTTGCTAAAATTCCACAACTGAGACTTCTACCCAAGCTCAAGACCAATCGTGGTGAATGTTTTTAATCAAGAATATAAAATGAGCTTGAATCAAAGTAATCAGAGCAAGAGGAAAGCTCTTGAAGCTAGGATGTCCTATCCAAAGAAATCCAATTGAATGAATTCAATAAGAATTGAGGCAATTCTTTGAAAACTTAGAAATAGGCTTGGTGGTTGGTTCTTTATGAAAGCAAACATAGAGACCCTATTTGTCTGAATTGATTGTATGATCAACCATTAGATCATGCNAATTCAATAAGAATTGAGGCAATTCTTTGAAAACTTAGAAATAGGCTTGGTGGTTGGTTCTTTATGAAAGCAGACATAGAGACCCTATTTGTCTGAATTGATTGTATGATCAACCATTAGATCATGCTTTTTTTTTTTGACAACTTGCTTTCATATCCCATTTGGGACGAAGAACAGATGTCGTTCGTATTCTTGTATTTAAAGAAAATGTCTCAGATTTAAACATACTTGATGAAAATGGATTAGCGTACCAGATCACTTACTCTTGTGACATCACCAATGATGAGCAAATGAATCATNGAAAACAGATTAGCGTACCAGATCACTTACTCTTGTGACATCACCAATGATGAGCAAATGAATCATAAAAAAACAATGCGTGGAAATGGGGCAGCAGTGAAGCTGACGTGGAGGAGCTTACGTGAACCTAGGTTTAAACAAATAAATCAGATTTATCTAATTAAATAAACCATGAAAAATTAAATAGAGCTTCAAATACTAAATTTAAAATAAATAAAAGGAAAAATGTCTTCAAATTAGTGATATGAAGAATAATATGAAAATGAAATAAAGATAGAACGATCAATAATAAATTTTTAATTAAATAAAACTCATTAGATCCTTAAAAATTCATTACAATTCAAAAACAACTCAAAATTAAATAATTTTTTGCTCATATATGGTCTCAGGCATCAATGACCTCCCATATTTTTTCCAAGGATAGAAACCGATAAATCATATTTCTTTTATGAAAATTAATAATTAATTAAAAAATAAATAAAAATGATAAAAATATAAAACCCACTGAAAATTTTAAGAAAATCTTAAAAATAGAGTATTCTTCTAATAAAGCAGTAGTTTTACTCATTTGAATTTAATAAAACCCTTGAGATACATAAGGGTATATTTGTAAAATTGCTATTTACACTTTTACCCTATTATTTCCAAATATTGATTAAAACAGAATTACATATTTAAATTTTGATATTATGATTGATTAAACATGTGAAATGAATCAGTTAAGACTGACTTTGATTTGAAAAGCAAATTTAGGAAGAAACTTATATTTGTAAATATTTGAAATGTTAAAAGATTGTCTTTCACAATTCTTTGAAAACCTTAAATGTCATCAATTATTATATAACCATTAAAATTAAGCCTTAGATAATTTCTAAAAAATTGGTTAAATGAGTAAGTGAAATTAAGAAGATTTAATGGAAATTAAGTAAAATTAAGAAAATTATGAATCTACCCTAGCTATTAATTTGAACATTTGATAAAAAAAAATTATGTAAAATCTATTTGGAAATCATTAATAAAGTGACAAAGAATAAATTTCCAATAAAATCTATGTATTGAAAAAACTAAAGAAAGATATATTTGTAATTTTCTAAAATTATAAATATACCTTTCATTACTTTTAAACCTTTAACTTGGACATTTGAAAATTAAAATTTCTAGAAATGGATCTTAAATGATTTTTAATCAACCAAGCAATAAGAATCCAATAAGTTTTAAGTGTTTAAAAGAGACTCAAGGCATATTTGTAATTTCTCTAAATTACAATATACCCTCATTGCCTTTAAAGTGCACCTTTCAAATCTAAAACTTGTGAAATATGATTTGAAGCTATTAATAAAAAATCAAAAAAAAAAAAATCAATAAGTAAAATTCATGTGCTTGATTTTTTAAAATTACAAATATATCTTCCTTATTCTTAAACTTGACAAATGAAATGTTTAAACTTAAAAATCTTAAAAAACTTATTTGAATTACTTATTAACAAAGAAGAAACGTGTAATAAGTCATGTCTACTTTGGAATTAAGTGATTTTAGTAAAAATTAAAAAAATACAAATATACCCTCATACATTCATACCTCCATAACTTCTTAAAAAAAAAAGTCTAAATTAAATAAAAATTTTATCAATAAATCAAGTGAATAAAAAAAAAATCAAGTTATATAAAAATATTTTTCGTTAAATAATTTATTGATAATTTTTAAATAATTAACTCATTAATAAAAGCAATAATTCATAGAAATTCTAAATAAACTTAGAATGACTTGAAAATTTTCGAGATTGTTTAGAGTTTTATTCCAAGCATCTCTATAAAGTTTCAAGAATTTTATTGATCATTTGAATTTATTATGAATTTTCAATCAAACATACCCTCAAAATTTAAATAATTCTAATAAATCAATAAAAAATTCACAACATAGCACTATTGAAGTCAATAACAATCTGCAGAAATAATCTCAAGTCAATTTAAAACATCTAAGTCAAAATGCATACAAAATATAAAAAATCATAAAAAAATCATAAAAAATAAACCCAATTTAAATCATTAAAATTCATAAAATATTCAAAATTTCCAAATTTTTATATATTTTTTCCTCATAAAATTTATAATCACTTTTTCTAATAGTTTAGAATATCTTATAAGCATTAATATTTATTAAATACATATATATGCCTCATAAGCATAATAAGACATTTAACCAAATAATATAAAAAAAATCCAAATAAGATCCATAAAAATTCTTAAATATACAAAAAATATAAAAATTCCAAATGAGTATTTTTACTTGGTAAATTTGAATAATAATGTGTAGTTTGGATCCTCTCACCTTGTGCACTCACTAAATGTTGACTCACTTTAGGACACTAAACGCAATTTTAGGATTAGGTTGAGGTGAGGTCGTTGTGTTTTGTTGTGCTCTTTGTGCTTTGCTTGTTAAAAAAGTATATATATATTTGTGTGTGCGTGTGTGTATGCATGGATGTATGGAGGATGTATGCATACATGGATGTATGGTTGCATATATGTATGCATGGANCTCATTGCCTTTAAAGTGCACCTTTCAAATCTAAAACTTGTGAAATATGATTTGAAGCTATTAATAAAAAATTACAAAAAAAAAAATCAATAAGTAAAATTCTTGTGCTTGATTTTTTAAAATTACAAATATGTCTTCGTTATTATTAAACTTGACAAATGAAATGTTTAAACTTAAAAATCTTAAAAAACTTATTTGAATTACTTATTAACAAAGAAGAAACATGTAATAAGCCATGTTTACTTTGGTATAAAGTGATTTTAGTAAAAAATAAAAAAATACAAATATGCCCTCATACATTCATACCTCCATAACTTCTTCAAAAAAAAGTCTAAACTAAATAAAATTTTTATCAATAAATCAAGTGAATAAAAAAAAAAATCAAGTTATATAAAAAAATTTTTCGTTAAATAATATTTTGATAATTTTTAAATAATTAACTCATTAATAAAAGCAATAATTCATAGAAATTCTAAATAAACTTAGAATGACTTGAAAATTTTAGAGATTGTTTAGAGTTTTATTCCAAACATATCTATAAAGTTTCAAGAATTTTAGAGATCATTTGAATTTATTATGAATTTTCAATCAAACATACCCTCAAAATTTAAATAATTTTAATAAATCAATAAAAAATTCAAAACATAGCACTATTGAAGTCAAAAACAATCTCGAGAAATAATCTCAAGTCAATTTAAAACATCTAAGTCAAAACATATACAAAATATAAAAAATCATAAAAGAATCATAAAAAATAAACCCAATTTAAATCATTAAAATTCATAAAATATTCAAAATTTCCAAATTTTTATATATTTTTTCCTCATAAAATTTATTTTTCTAATAGTTTAGAATATCTTATAAGCATTAATATTTATTAAATACATATATATGCCTCATAAGCATAATAAGACATTTAACCAAATAATATACAAAAATCCAAATAAGATCCATAAAAATTCTTAAATATACAAAAAATATAAAAATTCCAAATGAGTATTTTTACTTGGTAAATTTGAATAATAATGTGTAGTTTGGATCCTCTCACCTTGTGCACTCACTAAATGTTGACTCACTTTAGGACACTAAACGCAATTTTAGGATTAGGTTGAGGTGAGGTCGTTGTGTTTTGTTGTGCTCTTTGTGCTTTGCTTGTTAAAAAAGTATATATATATTTGTGTGTGCGTGTGTGTATGCATGGATGTATGGAGGATGTATGCATACATGGATGTATGGTTGCATATATGTATGCATGGATGTATTCTTGGATGTATGGAGGATGTATGTGTGCATTGATGTATGGATGCATGTATGTATGATTGCATGTATGTATGCATGTATGTATATATGTATGGATGTATTTATGCATGCATGCATGTATGGATGCATGGATGTATATGTGGACGCATTCATGCATGCATGGATGTATGTATGCATGCATGCATGCATGTGTATGTATGTATGTATTTATGTATGTATAAATGTATGTATGTATGTATGTATATATGTATGTATTCATGTATGATTACATTGAATATTAGAGGTAATGACACAATATCTGTTAGCATTGACTACTATATCATAAACTTGATTACATCGGCCTTAATCTTCAACTTTGTGTTTTAAAATCATATGACAATTCTAAAAATGCTTTGTTATTATTTAATGAGAGTTGTTTGAACATAGATAATATTCAAGAGCATATCATGTAAGTACTAACTATGCCTATTAATAATAGTTTTTAGCACTCTGCAAAGAGATGGATGTGACAAGGTTTACAAATCTATAGATAAAATATTCTAATTGAATGGAATAGAGCTGATTTCATTAATATTACTAAAACACTCACTTAGTCTTGAGATGGGCAATTCAATTGTGATATGTTATAGCAATTACAAATACGATTCATCTGTTTCATTATAGCTACAATTGCTCTCTCATTATTACTACAAGAGTATTATGATTACTTTGACCTAGTATGATACTCTATTGTAAACTTATACTTGTTACATAATGATTCTATAGTTTCCTTTATAATGCGCTATAATTAGTAAACTATAATCTACCTTGTCCCATATAATCTATTATATTATAGTTGTTATAAAGTTATGCTTATATTTAGGGTTTGAATCTCACCGTGTGTAGGGTGTGATACTCGAGTGGTTAGGCACATTAAAGATGGTTGGGGCTCAACTAATAGCCTCCAATCATTCCTTTATATATATATTAAGGCCTAAACATAGCAACTTGTTATTAAAAATAATAAATTCTATAGCATTTACAAAAATATCCTTCACTAAACAAAGCAAAGAAATAAAAATATTTCAGAAGCACAAATCACCTCTTATCATATAGCTTAAGAAAATAGGGAAAACAAATTACAAAATAGCACAAAATGCAAATGCATTGCCTGTTGCAACCCTATCACAATTCTAATGTGAAATAGTTGAAGTGTTATTAAAATAATACATTCTATAATTGCAAAATTAACAAAATCATAGAATGAGGAAGAAATATGTGAACTAAGTACCCAAAATGAACTGAGTAATCAAGTTGAATCAGAATATGTTTCAGGTCTCCAATCTGATTTTTCTGCAGCTATTATTCCATTATTGTTCTTGGAGAAGACCAGGTTGACTTCCCAGCGCAAAGATTTCAGCAAGTTTTCCACTTCATTAGTAACAGCAGAGTCATCTCTAACTATCAGTATTCCTCCAGGTCTCACAATCCTGTCAATCTCAGCCATAACTGGAACAAGACTGCATCTGAAACACCAAGAGAAATTATGCTTTAAAATAAATCTCAAGCTAATTTGGCGAATATTTTCAAATTTATTCTTGAGGTGGCTGTGGTTTTTTGTAAAAAATTTGTAAAGTTATGATGAGGAAAACAAATTTTTTGAAAATTGCAGAGTAAGAATTATAAATANAAATAAATCTCAAGCTAATTTGGCGAATATTTTCAAATTTATTCTTGAGGTGGCTGTGGTTTTTTGTAAAAATTTTGTAAAGTTATGATGAGGAAAACAAATTTTTTGAAAATTGCAGAGTAAGAATTATAATTTTTTTTTTTTCTTCAAAAAAGTAAACAACTTTCATAAAGCTAACACACTTCAACAAGTCAGATTGTAAGAAATAGCTTCTCAACAAAAATATTTGGGGGCATTTACATACATAACAAGCAATTCTAATGTATTTATATATCTAACACCTAAACTTTCATATTTACACATAGCACCCAACTTTTTAATATCACATAAAATATAGCACTATTACTAATTTTTTGTTGTGAGTTATGTGTAGTTAGAGGGTTTTGTTCGGTTGTGTAATTAGAGGATTTTATTANCAACTTTTTAATATCACATAAAATATAGCACTATTACTAATTTTTTGTTGTGAGTTATGTGTAGTTAGAGGGCTTTGTTGGGTTCTGTAATTAGAGGATTTTATTGGATTTATTTGTTAAACATTGTAACTCCTATTTAAACAAACATGGTGAATGAAATGGTAAAATTTTCACATCAAAATATTCTTAATGGTATTAGCACCTTAACAAAAGAAGGCTGGGCTTCGGCTTTCCTGAGTGGAGTGGCGCGAAGTAGACGGGTTCACACGAGAGAGATGGGGCTTCCAGATATTGCAAATCACGACTTCCATCGCATTACCGAGACGGTGAAGGAAGTTTTCTCCGAAACTATGAGGCTGAAAGTGTCTCAACTGTCCAAAGTGGAGGAAATTGGAATCAACAAGGGGGCAACGAAATCAGCAGGGATGACAGATAGGAGGAGACTTCGGATGCGAGCAACATCAGTGAGGGCTTCTTTGTTTCTACATTTGTCACGGAGGTCACTAGGAGGAGCGACATGTGCCAACATCTTTAAANCAACTGTCCAAAGTGGAGGAAATTGGAATCAACAAGGGGGCAACGAAATCAGCAGGGATGACAGATAGGAGGGGACTTCGGATGCGAGCAACATCAGTGAGGGCTTCTCTGTTTCTACATTCCTCACGGAGGTCACTAGGAGGAGCGACATGTGCCAACATCTTTAAGAAAGTTTCAGCGGAAGCGATCGAGATCCTCCGGTGATATCCTGCTAAAGAGTTTGAGGGTATCAGGATATGAAAATTGTGGGGGTAAGAGATTGGAGCTTTTGGGAAAGTTAGATCCTGAGGTTTTGAAGGTTTTAGTCGGGCATACATGGACTAGCGTCTCGACATGAGCCACTACCTCAACATGTGTTCCAACTCGGTAGAGTGGACTTCCAGGAATGCAAACAACTTTGGCTGCCTCGAGGTAAAGTAGGACAGGTGCTCAAGGGGTGACCCGCAGATGTTACAACTGCGGAAAAGTGGGAAACATGAGAAAAACGTGTACAAATCTACGCATAGAGAGAGAGACGGGTGGACGTGGACAGTCTAGAGACCGTAGTCGTAATTTTGGGAGCCAAAGAGGTAAAAAGAGGGTCACCATCCAAGTTTGATGGCAGCGTAGAACGAGGAAGAGATAAGAGTGGTCTTTACCGGTAAGGATCACGAGTTACAGGAGACGTTGAAGAGGAAGCACAGAGCGACAAGTGATGTCACTAGAAATACATCCATCTTATCGTCCTTCGNTAAAAAGAGGGTCACCATCCAAGTTTGATGGCAGCGTAGAACGAGGAAGAGATAAGAGTGGTCTTTACCGGTGAGGATCACGAGTTACAGGAGATGTTGAAGAGGAAGCACATAGCGACAAGTGATGTCACTAGAAATACATCCACCTTATCGTCCTTCGAGGAAAACACTACTAATTATGCTCACTTTGCTAAAGGTGCTCGTGATACACATGCTCTTGCCTCTATATCCATCATATGTTCACCAGAAATGATAGTAGATTATGGTGCATCTCGACATGTGACAGGTGTCACACAAGTGAGTTCTCTTCCTATACTTACCTAGCAATTCCAGAGAACATTTAGACCGCTGATAATACAACACAACCTGTGGTTAGTAAAGATACAAAGAGGTGTACCAAAAATATGATTTTGTCCAATATTTTGCAAGTTTTTTCTTTTCTAATGAACATTTTATCCATTAGTGTCATTATAATCCAACTAAAATTTGTTATTTTATTTGATATTCCAAAGATGATCGTTCAAGAGAAGAAGACTGGCCAGAAACTTGAGAC
>JXCR01088827.1:61841-95457 GCA_002079205.1 Phalaenopsis hybrid cultivar | reverse complement strand
TGTGTGTAAACATGAAAATTTAGTTGTTTGGTATGAAAAAACATAAGTATTGTGTGCTACGCATGTAAAATTCTCAAATATTTTTAGAAAGTAGTAAGAAATTAATTCCCCCAACAAAATTGTGATGGCAGCCTAAAACGTAAAACTGATAAAAATCTATCTCAAATAGACCGTTGGTTGAACAAACTGACCTTTCTTTCAGCTTCGAGAAGAGGTGGTCGGCGTGCAAGAGATCGTAAGTTCGAGGATAGGTATTGAAAGATTCACACCAATCATGATATATGCCTAGAAGGCCACGTTCATAGATGATAGGAAGCGTGTCTGGAGCATCAATATTCACCACATTCATGACCCATACGTTCTCCAAATTCAAAGCAGCAGCAAACCTGAATATAAATGAGTATCAGTTGAGGCATTCAGGTAGATACCACCCAATTCCTATGTATTTACACATCTAACACCTAACTTTTACCCTTTTACATTCATACCACCAAATCTTTCATATTACATAAAAAAATATAACTATTTTAACTTTTAAAAAGTGAAATATACACTTTCACGCATAGGTAAGGTGACATCTATGTAAAAATTGAAGTTTAGATGTTAGATATGTAAATACATAGAAATTAAGTGGTATATATGTGTAAATCTTCCTTTGTTTGGGGGCACTCACATACATTCCACCCAGTTCCTATATATTTACACATCTAACATCTAAACTTCACTTTTTAACATTTATACTACCCAAATCTTTCATATCACATATAAAAATACCACCATTTTAACTTTTAAAAAATGAACAACACCTTTTTATGCATAGGTAAGGCGGCATCTATGTAAAAATTAAAGTTCAAGGGATAGATATGTAAATATATAGGACTAATTGTTATGTATGTAAATCTTCCTTTGTTTGGGCATTTACATACATACAACCCAATTCCTATGTATCTACATATCTAACACCCAAACTTTACTTTTTTACACACTTTGTTTAATGGTAAGCTATAAAGTAGCAATAGATTATTACCCTCCATAGACAGCTCTCATGTCCATTACATTTCTAATTTTGGACCAATTTATGCCCAAACCAACCAGATAGGACTTCTTTACGATTCGTTTCCAACGTATGCTGTCGGATTCAAAATCGAGAAGACCTGGTTTGCCATAAAAGCCTGTCTGGGAGCTATTAAGCCAGAATGGGGGAGTACTGAGTCTTTGTGGCCATTCCGCGGGCCATTCTATTCCTCTTTCTGAAGCATTAACAGGAGCCAGGTGTATGCAGGGTTTTAAAGGGGTATACCTGTAAAAAACATAAAAATAACAGTACAGTTGCTATGAGATTTTGTTTGATGATCATTGGGGTATTTGGTAGATTGATTGGAACTATACTTATAACTTTAAAACATTTGGGATAATTACATATATAGCACTCAATGCTTTATTATTTACAAAATTAGCACAAAGGTCTTTTTTTTTTAGCTACCGAACTAATGCATTTACATGTGCCACAATTAAACTATTGAGAATTTCATAAAAATGAAAACTATGGGTTAGGATTTTATTGTGAGCTTTGATATTTGAGTGAAAATTTGAATAAGGAATGAAAGAGGGACTAGTTTTGTAAATAACGAAATTGTGAGTGCTATCTATGTAATTGCCTCAAAATTTGGGACAATTAAATACATTGCACTCCAAACTTTGCTATTTAGCANAGAATTTCATAAAAATGAAAACTATGGGTTAGGATTTTATTGTGAGCTTTGATATTTGAGTGAAAATTTGAATAAGGAATGAAAGAGGGACTAGTTTTGTAAATAACGAAATTGTGAGTGCTATCTATGTAATTGCCTGAAAATTTGGGACAATTAAATACATTGCACTCCAAACTTTGCTATTTAGCACCCAGACCATTTTTTTTGAACTACCGAATCGGATGCATTTGCATGTGCAACAGTCAAATTATTGGAAATTTCATACAAATGAAATTGACTGGTTGGGGTTTTATTGTGAGCTTTGATATTTGAGTTAGAATTTAAATAGCGAATGAAAGAGGGTGCTAGTTTTGTAAATAGCAAAATTTTGAGTGCCATGTATGTGATTGCCCCAAAAAGTTTTCGCTCTTGAAAAATCAGCTTACCAAGCTGCATTGGGATCATCCTCTTCTTCACAAATGGCAGGAGTTTGATTCTTCCTGTCTTCATAACATTCATTAGACGGGGGTTTCCTGTAGAAAGCTGCAGCAACTCCATTTAATTTGTCCTTTCTGATTTTGAGAAAATCCCAACACATTGATTCAGTTAAAGAACTCATAGCTGAAATAGGAAAAATATTTTCCATTTAACATGGTTAAATGAAATAAATCTTGCTGTGAAAACCAACAAGGGTAAATAGGACATAAATTTATAAAGGGACATTTACATACATACCACTGCCCCTACGTTTACATATCTAATGCCTAAANAATCCCAACACATTGATTCAGTTAGAGAACTCATAGCTGAAATAGGAAAAATATTTTCCATTTAACATGGTTCAATGAAATAAAGCTTGCTGTGAAAATCAACAAGGGTAAATAGGACATAAATTTATAAAGGGACATTTAAATACATACCACCGCCCCTATGTTTACATATCTAACGCCTAAACTTTATATTTTACATTTATAACACCTAAATATTTCATCACATAAAAAATACCATAATTTTAACTTTAAAAAAGTGAAATACATCTTTCNAATGCCTAAACTTTATATTTTACATCTATAACACCTAAATCTTTCATCACATAAAAAATACCATAATTTTAACTTTTAAAAAGTGAAATACATCTTTTNAATGCCTAAACTTTATATTTTACATCTATAACACCTAAATCTTTCATCACATAAAAAATACCATAATTTTAAATTTTAAAAAGTGAAATACATCTTTTCATGCATAGTTTAGGTTGCATGTACACAAAAATTGAAGTTTAGATATTAAATATTTAAATATATAGGAATTGAGTGGTATGTATGTAAATTTTCCATATATAAATTACCCTTCCATATTTCTAAATCTTCTTTTAGTTTCTGATAAACTGGAGTGGCCGACCACACAAAATAGCCGCCGGGACGAAGCAAACGATTGATCTCAAGAAGAAGCATGCCTCCTGCCATGAAAATTGTAAAATAATAATAAAAGCGAAAACACAAATGGAAGAGAGTATATCGAAAATGAAATACCGTCTGCATGCCATGGGACACGACACCTTGCACAATGGATGAGGTCAAACACGTTGCTCGGAAATGGAAGTCGTTGGGAGCCCATCACGGCGGATATCGCAGGAATGCCTCGCTCAAGAGCGAGTTGAACTTGAGCTTCGTGTTCATCTTTAGGTGCGAAGGACATTGTGAGTACGTCCCAATTGAAGAGATAGCCACCAAAGCTTGCAACTCCGCAACCAACGTCCAATACAACACGGGTATACTTGCCCCATTCAATAGCGGGCAGGGACTGCAACAAGAGCAAAAGATGTCGTAAATTTGATCATTAACAAGGAGGAATATAAAAATTTTTCCTTATAATTTAAAAATCTAAGCTTTTCTATGTTAGAAAACAAATGGAGCATATTCCAATTTGGCTTATCAAATCATCTGATTCTCTAGAGAGGAGGCCCTTGATAGGAAAGTAGAAAAAGAAAAATTTGGAATTTGATGATGTTTTTGTAGGGAATTATGTGAGATTTAAATCAAGTTATTGAAAGTAAATAAAGCAAAAATAAGAAAAGCACACATGATACACCAAGAAATTTTATACACATTAACCAAATTGATAACCACATCTTATTGACGACATTGAAATTTTTTGTATTTTTTTATAAACATTTTAGCGTATCTTACAGAAATTTCTTAGGCCTGGCCCGAACCAGGACATTGAAGTTGAACCAATGAAAATCAAATCTATTCTGGAATAGAGGCTTCTAAAAGCCTTATCAAACTAAATTCTTTTCAAGGATGATTTGCTCTTCTTAGGCTATTCATATTTGATTTATTTAAAAAGTATTAATTATTTCCAGTACTAGCAAAGAAAAATAAATGTTTTAATTAGAATTGTTTTGGTCGAGGATGAATCAATTCATCACAGGGAAGAGTAATTGATTCACCAAAAGGAGGATGAAACATTTTGGCCCTCACTTTGTGTAGAAGATTAACGTGGCCAAGAATGAATAAACTACCCAAGGAGAAGAATGAATCAGCTATGGTTTGAATTTGAGATATTATTGAGCCAGCAGGTAATGAATAACTATAATTTATTCATATTGGCCGGGAGAGTATTAAAAAGATAATATGGTTTGAGAAATAACAATTGCACTACTCTTAGTTCTTTTCATAAAAAGATCACCATGAAAAGATAAGATAAGATCATCATATTTATATGAGGAGTAAATAATATAAATAAATACATTAGTGCTTTAAGGAATCAAGCTAATGGCCAGTCAACATTAACCTCAACTCCACTCATAGATGTTCAAATTATTAAGTACACGTAGGAGGATGATGTAAACTTGACTCCCTATATTGGTGAGAATTTGATGAACCGTAAAAGTTATTGACAACCAACCTTAACACTGTAACATTATCGACTATATTTTGGATCGATGAAAAATCATCATTAATAATAAATATTGAAGGAGATTGGTGCAAACACAATTTTACATTATTAAGTCATGGTAAGGAGGTTGCAAGTTTTTTTTTTTTTTTACAATCATTTGAGTCATAGTGCTGCTGTACCTCTCTCCTATCTATGCATTGTTTTCAAGAGATTGAGGAAAAATGAATTATAAGCACAAAAAGTGAAGCATTCATTCGCATATGATGAAACTGTTACTCACCACTGAATAATGAAAGCACTATACATATGTCAAATCCTATAAATGTCAAAATTATCCTTACAACGGTGGGTTCGTTGAATCCCCTGCCAACAGAGGAGAGCTCCTTTTACCATATTGCAAATAGGAAGGCTAAGATATCCTTTTGTAGCTCTTCAATCAATGACTCACCCTGATATTGTTGTTTATATTATGATTGTTGAGAAATTAGGGCGAAGAAAAATAAGAATCGACACAAATCCAAAAGAACACACAGAGATTTACGAGGTTCGGCAAAGATGTCTACGTCATCGGAAGCAGAGCTGCGACTTCCTTTTCAATATTCAGAAAAGAATACAGAATACAAGATTCAAAATCTCCCTCTCCTAGGGTTACAAGCAGGACATATATATAACCCTATAGTACAATATGCAATTACTTAAATTACCACTGTATCAAACCGTAGGGTGTTGCCCACGCACCCCCAACCCACATAATGAAACTCCTCTGATTGGGCAGATTGTACCGCTCTACTCCACTCGTGGGCTCCGCTCCGCTCCAACATCTGTCCCATTTATGATATATGAGTCATACCTAACAAATCTCCACTTTGGCGAATATTCAGCCCCTTAGGAGAAATATAACAAATCTCCACTTTGGCGAATATTCAACCCCTTAGGAGAAATATATCATGGAGTTTCTTATGCACCAATGTGGGTTGGGTCACCATGCCGTCTAACAATTGCAAACATTCAACAAGTTCAAGCGATGCAAGAACTTGTTGATAGTACCTGGCTTGGTCAACATATCTGCCGCATTTTCATCGTATGATCCAACAGATGAACTCTATCTACAACTGTACTCCTCAACAATTTATAGATATTACCTGTATTTAACTTTTCTCGTTGTTGCAATTCTTCTCAATCTTCATCTTCTATGGCATCTGGTTTTGCTTCCTGCAAAGCTTTCAAAATTCCCTGTTGAGCCAACAAATCTTTCACCCTTGTTTGCCACAATCTGAAGTTACCAGTTACATCGAACTACACCACCTCGAATTTTGTACTAGAAATTGTTATCTGAAATTGATCCTGCAACGAACTCCTCTGCAGAATTTCCAAATTGTTTGAGCCAGAAATTTTACTCACTTTAATCATGCCACAAATCTTTTTAAATAATCCCTTAATTAAATTTCTCATAAAAAAGAAATTCTCTTAATTAAATTTTTCTTAATTAAACTTCCCAAGAAATCTTTTTCCTTAAACTTCCAAGAAAAGCTCCGCCTCCACTTTACAGAAAAGCTCATTTTTTCTTCCAAAAAAGCTCCGCCTACGCTTTCCTTCCAGAAAGAAATCTTTCCTTTTCATTCCCTTTCCTTGCCTTTCCCGAGTCCTGGAAAATCTCCGGAATATCTCCGCGCTAAATTTAATTTTTCGCGCCTCGCCAAAAGCCACGAAAGGTTCGTGAACTGTCGCGCCCGAACTCCTCTGACTGTCTACGCGAACTTCCTGCCGCCAAAGAAGCAATCTCGCGGAACTTCCTGCCGCCGAACCCTCGCACGAATCCGCCTGCCTGCTGGAGTCGCGCACTCCCCGGCTGTCGCTCCTGTCCGTGTCGAATTCGTGCAACTCCCACGGGAACTCCTTCCCGCTCGAACTCGCGAACTCCTCTGCGAAACTGAGCTGTTCTTCTGTTCGAAAGAATAGCCTGACCGAACTCTCTGCGATCCAAACTGCCGGCGTTGAAGCCCTTTCACAAAATCACCGAAGTGCAATCTGAAACCTCTTAGCTTCTTTTCCCTGCACCGACGATATTTTTCTTCCCTGCCCTAGAACCTCGCTCTGATACCACTTGTTGAGAAATTAAGGCGAAGAAAAATAAGAATCGACACAAATCCAGAAGAACACACAGAGATTTACGAAGTTTGACAAAGATGTCTACGTCCTCGAGAGCAGAGCAGCGACTTTCTTTTCAATATTCAGAAAAAAGTACAGAATACAAGATTCAAAATCTCAGAAACTCGCCTAGAGTTACAAATATAACATATATATAATCCTATAATTACTTAAATTACCCCTGTACCAAACCGCGGGGTGTTGCCCCCGCACCCCCAACCCACATAATGAAACTCGCCCGATTGGACAAATACTTCCGCTCCACTCCGCTCGTGGGCTCCGCTCCGCTCCAGCAACTGTCCCATTTATGGTATATGAGTCATACCTAACAATGATTATTATGAGAGAAGTTTTAGAGCCTGGATATTAGGTTCCATGAGAAATGTTTACAATTTTAAATTGAAGTCATAATTACAAATCAAGATTAGTCAATTTATGGAAAGATTTCAAGCATGATCAGAGGGTTCATTCAAGTAAATAACCTTAAAATTTGTGGGGGCGTTGGTGGCCTTTCTCTAGCTGCAAGATATCAGTTATCTCCAGATTAAACTCCTATCTTAACCCATTTACCCTACTTATCAGTTGAGGCTGACTCAATCACGAGGAAAGATAAGAGATTAAAAACTCACCATATTTTGTTAACATTTATATACATTTCATTCTTTCCCAATTAGGCATCCATAGTTTTCAAAGAGTTTTTAGTGATCACATCATATATGGGGCGCCCTTTCTCTTGCACTTGAATGAGGGAAACTTCCTCATTTATGTCATGGGCCGCCAACTCTTATCAAAGAATGTGATTTTTTCTTAGCTTTCTTTAAACAAAGAAGCTTTTTAATACACTTTCAATGTTTTTAAGAATTAGAGGGCTGAGTAAAAAGTTTCATCTTAAACTAGGAAAAAAAGAATACTCCTGGAATGGTAACTTCAAGAACAGCTATAGTTCCATGCATTGAGCTTTAAGAGCCACACCCTATTGCAAACTAAATTTGAGAAAATGTATAGGGAGAGCTATGTCAAAATTTTATATATGCTCCCTACAATTGAAGCGTTCTTTAGGAGTTGGACATTGAGGATTGGTATTGTTAGCCGACGAAGATTGATCCCATTCTAGATCTTCACTTCTAGTGCTTTTCCTTGACCTCTACTATATTCTTTTATGTGATTCCATAGTTTGAGCTAGTGAATTGTCAAAAGAGACATCACTCACTTTGCGCAGGTGGAGAATTCATTGATGCTAAGGACAGCATTCCTTTGAAAGTAAAAGAAAAGAGTTTGGCCTCAAGTAATAAGAAAATTTCTTCTTTGGCTGAAGCATACGACACTATTCCCAGGTGGCTTACGGTGAAGCTAAAGGAAACAGCAACCTGCTTTTCTCCCTTGAAATTCCTTTATGTTCTTCCTCTTGGTGTTTCTTTCGGTTTAGAGAGAGAACGTGATAAGGTGAGGAGAGAGAGAGAGAGAGAGAGAGAGAGAGAGGGAGAGTTCTTGTAAACGTCGATGTGTTCGACGGTGTAACCTTCAAGTTAATAAGATCCTCTGCAACTCCGTGGATGATGTGTTCAACGGTGTAACCTTGTAAATCTGTGTGTTTCCGTTGTGTTTTCTGTTTTACGAATTTTTCTCGATCCTATTTTTCGCTTTATTACTGTTGTTTTTCACAACAATTGGTATCAGAGCTTTGGTTCAGATCTAAGGAAGAACGATAGACGGAGATGAAGTGATGACATCGGAGATCGAGAAGTTCAATGACACAGATTTTGCTTACTGGAGGATGCAGATAAAAGACTATCTCTATGGGAAGAAACTTCGTCTGTTGTTGCTAGGAAAGAAGTCGGAAAAGATGGGCGAGGCGGAATGAAATTTGTTGGATCGACAGTTTTGGGGGTTATATGACTAACTCTGTCAAGATCCGTTGCCCATAACATCATAAAGGAGGACTACTGCAGATCTCATGATGACTTTATCAGGTATGTATGAAAAGTCATTGGCGAATAACAAGATGCACGTAATGAAAAAGTTTTTCAACTTGAAGATTGCGGAAGGTGTGTCTGTTGCTCAACACCTGAATGATTTCAACACTATCACAAATCAATTGTCATCAGTTGAAATTGATTTTGATGATGAGATACGTGCGCTGATATTGTTGGCTTCATTATCAAATAGCTGAGAATCCATGAGGATAACAGTTAGCAGTTCTGCAGGTAAATTTAAACTGAAATATGATGACATCCGTGATTTGATTTTGGTTGAAAAGGTGCGCAAGAAAGATTCTGGCGAGACCTCGGGTTTGAGTTCGAATCTGATTGTTGATTCCAGAGGGAGATCACCTGATAAAAACTTAAATAGAGGAAAATTAAAATCAAAGTCTGGTCAGCAGGTTGTCTGCTGGAATTGTGGCAAAACTGGTCACATAAAAATAAACTGCAGAAATCCTAAGAAGAATGAGAATGATGGTGCTAATGTTGTAACTGAAGAAATATAAGATGAGTTATTGCTGACAGTTCACAATTCTGTTAATGACTGGATACTGGATTCATGAGCTTCATTTCATACATCTTCCCACCGGGAGTTAATGCGTAACTATGTTGCAGACAACTTTGGGAAGATATATATGACTGATAAGGGTGTAAACGAACCGAACACGAACGAACAAAGCTCGTGTTCAATTCATTCGAAATTATGTGTGTTTGAAATAGGCTCGTGTTTGAAATTATTCGTTAAGTTATTGTTCGTGTTCGGTTTGATTTGTTTGAAATATGTTTGAAATGTTTGAAATGTTCAAATTGTTCTAATTGTTTTAATTATTTGAAATCTTACAAATTTGTTTGTATTATTCAAATTATTCGAAATCTTTCAAAAGCTTAAACATATATGAAATTAATGCTTAAACTTGTATGAATCAAAACACAAATGCAAAATAGTCGAAACACAACTCACAATAAAACCATAATATCATATCTCTTCCATAAAAAAATCAGATCTAGAGTCAATATATGAAATTTCACTCCCAAAAATTATGTTTCACTCAAAGAAACTAAATAAATCTAAAAGACATATAAGAAAATTTAAGCTAAGAGACGAACCTGAAGATAAATACGAAATTATAAAATTTAATATAAGCTAAGAGACGAACATGAAGATCATATTATAATTTATAGAATTAATTTTTTTAAAATATGATAAATTTTTAGAATATATAATTATTTTTAGAATATGATAAATTTTTTATATATAATTATTTTAAATTACGATCTGAACACTATCGAACAAATGATTGTTCGTATTTGGTTTGTTTATAAATCGAACGAAAAAAATTATTTGTATTCGTCTCGTTTGCTTATCGAGCGAATCAAACACGAACTCCCCGATGAGCCGAACACGAACTGTTCACGAACAACAAGCTTTTTTTACAGCCCTAATGACTGATGGAAAAGTTTTGGACGTGGTGGGAGTGAGAGACGTTGATATTGCACTCACTAACAAAAGTAAATGGACTTTGCAAAAAGTCAGACGCGTTCCTGAATTGAAGAAAAACCTCATTTCTGTTGGACAACTCAATGAGGGTTGTCATTCAGCAGTGTTCTCAGATAGTGCTTGGAAGTTTACTAAAGAAGCATTAGTACTGGCTCGGGGTAAGAAAACTGACACACTATATATGACTACAGGTTTACTCAGGCGTGGACACATGAGCCAGAGGTGCATTATGGAGAAGCAGAAGAAAATCAGTTTCCTGAAAGGTGACAAAGCTTCAAAGGCAGGAAAACCAGATCTTGTATAGACAGATGATGGAGAACCATATAACTATGAAGAAATCTTGTAAGATGAAAGTTCAAGCAAGTGAGAGCTGACAGAAATTCCACCAGAGAAGAAGGAATTGCATAACAAGTGGGTGTACCGGGCGAAGATTTCGCATGATGACAGTAAGAGGTACAATGCTGGACTTGTTAAAAAAGAACTTTAGCTGAAGCAATATATTGATCATGCAGTGAGAGTTGGAAGCATATACATGAGTAACCCAGGAAAGAGCTTGAATGTATGAGTCTGTGTTGATATTGATATGTCAACTAAGGGTGTTACTCTTAAGAAGCTAAAGTTGTGCTCAACTTCAGCTGATCTTCTAGCACGAAGACCGGAGTTTTGAGTTGCAAAAGTGAATGATATCATATTTGAGGAAGAGGCCGGTGTAGTCAATAGGTGATGCAGTCAGTTTCTCAGTCTCCAAGTGGAAGAATTATTGAGTTATGTGGAGCTCGGTCCACTACGTCCTTACTAGTTTTTCTTGCACCTATGGCAATTATTTGAATTTGGAGTTCGGTCCAAATTAGCTCCAAGTAGCGATTTGCATCTTAAGGAAATTATTTAATTTTATTCCTTATGCATTTATTTCCTTTTTATTTTTCACTTGTCGCTTCTCTCTCCTTTCCAATAGAGAATCCCTTCGNACATTCCAATTGAAGAGATAGCCACCAAAGCTTGCAACTCCGCAACCAACGTCCAATACAACACGGGTATACCTGCCCAATTCAATAGCGGGCAGGGCCTGCAACAAGAACAAAAGATGTCGTAAATTTGATCATTAACAAGGAGGGATATAAAGATTTGTCCTTATAATTTAAAATTTAAGCTTTTCTATGATAGAAAACAAATGGAGCATATTCCAATTTGGCTTATCAAATCATCTGATTCTCTAGAGAGGAGGCCCTTGATAGGAAAGTAGAAAAAGAAAAATTTGGAATTTGATGATGTTTTTGTAGGTAATTATGTGAGATTTAAATCAAATTGTTGAAAGTAAATAAATAAAAAAAAGAAATCACACATGATACACCAAGAAATTTTATACACATTAACCAAATTGATAGCCACATCTTATTGACGACATTGAAATTCTTTTGTACTTTTTTATAAACATTTTAGCGTATCTTATAGAAATTTCTTAGGCCTGGCCCAAACTGTCAGGTATGACTCATATACTAGGAATTTAGAGTCTCTTGGATTTGGAGAGATATGTCTCTTGGGATGAAGATGTCTCTTGGTGTGAATATATGTGTCTCTTGGATTAGTGGGTTGGCGGGAGCGAGGGTGTGTTTGTAATTATCTGTTGGTTTTATCTATAAATAGATTTGTAACTCTATGGGCATGTAACTCATCTGAAATAGTGAATTCGCCGCTCTGCTCCCGAGGATATAGGCATCTTTGCCGAACCTCGTTAAATCTTTGTGTTCGTTCTTCTGATTTTGTGTCGATTCCTGTTTTGCTTTGCCCTAAATTTCATAACAATTGGTATCAGAGAGAAGTTAGGTTCTAGGGCGGAGGAGATCGACACAAGAAGAAGGAAGAAGAAAAGGATCGTGGCGAATTGGAACAGAAGAGTTCGCAGAAGAGCAGAGCAGTTCGTGACAGTTTTATCAGAGGCGGATTCTTCGGTTCGACGAGTAGCTTCGCAATTGGAAATCGCAGAGCGCCAGGGTTCGCGAATCGGAGACGTGAGGAAGAGTTCGCGACTGTAGCAGTTTCGCGTGGGAGTTTGCGAGGAGTTTGGCGAAGTTTTTTGCCGCGCCGCAGCGAAAGAGAAGGAGTCCTCCGCCCGCGAAATCCCTTCGAACGGGAAGATCTGCGGCAGAGGAGCACGGGAGGAAGTTCACCGGTAGCTTTGCAATTTGGCGGCATGGGAGATTTCGCGAACCTCGTCTTCGCGACAGAAAGAGTTCGTCATTTGCGGAAGTCACAGTAGTTGGCGAGGCAGTTACGACAGTTCTGGGAGGACTAGGAGGAAGGGATCAAGGAATCTTTGATTTGCACCAGAAGAATATTCTTTTGGAAGGGAAGGAACAACAGAGGAATATTCTTCTGGATTTTCCCTTGGAATTTCTGCTGAGAGGAAGGGAAGAAATAAAAGAATCTTTGATTCCTACTAGAGGAATATTTCCTCTGGATTTTCCTTTAGCTGGAGTTGAGGCTGGAGACAATAAAATTTTTTTTCTTTGGTTCTTTGGCTCGAAGTGAATATTCCTCTGCTGCAGCGACGACGAGGTTCGCCAGTTTCACGAACCTTTGCGGCATTAGGTGAGGTGGAGTTCGTGAACAAGAGTTCGTGTGCAGTTATCGCGAACAGGAGTGTTTGTGATCAGCGGAGCTCACAATTTTGTTGCAGGAGAAGTTGGACAGGTGATGTTGACCTCGCTTTCGGTTAAGGTGTAGTTTTCCCCTCCTTAATAGTTTAGGATCTAACCGTGGGACCTTTCTGTCGACTATTCCTAGAAAACTAGTGAAAGAGCCCTCCCCGTTAGCAATTCTGGATTTTTTCTTCGCTCGACTTAACGTTCCATGTGGTAGTTTTGACAGCTATTGCCTAGCAGGTAAGACTACTACGAAGGAACTCAGGGAGCACTCCTATAGGACTGACAGCCTTAGGATTGACTCTACTCGTTGATTTGGCGCCGCTGCGCTCTTCGCCTTCCTGTTTAATCGAATTCGAGCCGAAATTTTGATAAGATTCGGACTGCGACGCGTTTTGGTCCCAATCGTCGACAAAACTGCCCGGACGACTCCGGATGACGAAACGAACTGCAACGACGCGTCCGGAATGTCGATTTTGCTTAAGAGAGACGTTTGTTTCGTCGTGAGGGCATTTCTGAAGAAGAAGATGTGTATAAGTATTATTTATAATAATAAGTAATATTTTATTATTATTTATTATAAATAAAACATAAACCTAATCCTAATTTCATTCCCCTCTCCCGTCCGCCTCTCGCTCATGCGTCCTTCTCTCGTTCGTGCCTTTGCCCTAAGCCGCTGTGATCCCTTGTGTGACCCCACGAGCTCGAGGCATGGGAACGAAGGTTCCCGCGCTCCCCTCTCTCGCAGTCGCCCATCCCGCCTCATCATTCGTTGGCTCCTCGAGCCGCAAACAGTATGGTCGAGCCCCATGCGCTCGATCTCTGCGGGATTTTCTTTTAATCATTGGCTTCTTCCCATAGCATATATCAGAGCTCCTCTGTGGCTTAAAAGGGTCGAAAATTTATTCTGGGAAGGAATTTTCTCTATCATTCTTCTTTCTTATTCTTTTTTTTTGAGTTTCTAGTGCTTTAATTAGGTTCTTCTCACTGTTGGGAGGAAAGTTTGGCTAGAGAACATCTTTCTGTGATTTCACATTAAAGAGGTACTTCTCCCTCCCCTTGTGCTTTACCTGTTTTCGGTCCTGCTCTGTGCCTTGCCTGTACTCGACTCTGCTCTCTGCCGAGCCCCGTTAGCATGCTAGAATAGGAAGATTACTATTTGTCTAATTCCTAAACATGTTCTAACGTATTCTTTATACACTTGTTATGTGGGAAATAGCATTTAAAGGCTTGAGGGTGTGTATTTCCCTCCCCCTCAGTTTCTCGGTGCTTTACTGGCTTTCGGTTATGGCCTTGCTGAGCCTCTGGTGATGAGCTTGTGGTGTAGTGCTGGAAGTTAGATTTGGTTGAGCAATGTGGCATGCTATTAATTCTCTTTTTGCTTATCTAAAGTGTTGGAGTCATGGCATGTTTCCTACCTTCTAAGGCATATTTATATTAGAAACAATTAAAAGGATGACCTTGAAATAATTTGGCCCCTCTCATGAGCATGTTAGTATATGTATTGTGAAACTTTCATTCACTTTCACTCAAAGCATGTGGTAGTTCTAGGTTGAATACCTTAAAGGCATGGGAATATTTTTCTAACTCTCATTGTGGCTAACTTTTAAATCTCAATTGCAGCCTGGTTTTCGACCCTTGCTGGGTTCGGGTTTTGGCCTTGCTTGGCTCGGTTTTGGCTTCCTGTGGCTTTCCCTTACTCGAAATGCATGCTATAAAAAAAAATTATTTAATTTGGAAAGCCCTGCAACCTGTTTCGAGGGCTTGGTTTAGCTCTTCGTGAAACATCCTTTTGTTTAAATACCTGCTGGAAGTTGTTTCATGTTCGGAATACTCAAGTTAGGGGCCTAAACATACTATCTATGTTGTTGTTCTTGCTTAAGACATATATTGGCTCTATATCTTGATATTTCAAAAGCTCGTGAGCTATCCCTTGGCTTTGAATGGTTCGGTTTTATCTTGAAGCGACTGGAATTTTAATTTATGCTAAAGATTGGATTTTAATCTATGCTCGGGCTTTGTCTTGGCCTTGAACGGCTCGGTTTTGGGTCTTTGTGGGCATTCGGTTTTCATTGCAGGGGCATGGGATGTTAATTTTTGTTGAGGATGGGCTTTTGGTTTTGGTTAGAACATCCTACTAACTGTTTAAACTTCACGTATGAGCTTTGAAGGGTTTGCTTTTGGCTATGTTTGGGGGCTCGGTTTGCTTGCTTTAGCTCCTATCCGAGAGCCCGTTTTTTGTGTTTATTCCTATCCCTGCTCTATAGCTGTGGGAGGATTCGGTTTTATTTGCTTTGGCCCTTGCTGGGCTCGGTTTTTGCCTTGTCTTGCCCCTAACCGAGGGGTGGTTTGGGTTCTGATTTCCATTGGCCTTAACTCCTACGGTTTTGGAAGTGTATAAGGCTGCAGTTTGATGTCAGCTTGGTCCCTAGCCGTGGTTTGTGATGTGGTTGAGTTAGCCTTCCCTTCCCCTTGCCCCGTGCCTTGGCTTTGGTCTTGGTTGTGGGCCTTGCTCACAATGTTTTGGAATTGGTTTGAAGGCTTTGTGAGAGTTTGTCCGTTTACTCTTCTATGTATATCAAATATCTCCATAGGATCGGTTTGGGTTTGCCTTGGTCGTGAGCCTTACCTGTGCCTTGGGTTGCTCTAGCCGCGAGCCTTACTTGTGCCTTGGGTTGCTCTAGCCGCGAGCCTTACTTGTGCCTTGGGTTGTCTTTGGTCGTGGGCTTTAGCAGTTGTCCCTTGCTGCCCTTAATTGTGAGCTTTAATAACTCTCCCTTTCCTTTTTTGTTGCCCTGACTGAGAGCCTTACCTGCTGTTCATCTCTTTGTAGTAATCCCGGTCGTGAGCATTTATTTGGTTTTATGAGAAGATTTTTATGCTTATTTGATATGTGAGGTTATAGATTAATTCGGAAGTTGGAAGATTTTGATATCAACATTGGGATTTTGGGAAGATTTGCAAGCTTTATTTGGGAGAGCATTTGGTTGATTTGATTAATCCTACGTTTTTGGGGTTTGAAAAATCAGCGCAAAGTGGTATTTTATGTTTGTTAGAAAAGACCTCGGGCTCTACTTTTTCAGGTCTTTTCGATAGGAGTTTTTGAGAACTGACCCATTCTCCTTTTCGGTGTTTTAGATGAATCAGTATCTCCTCTCTCACACCCCATTTTTGTTGTTTTCTTTCCTTGCTTCTTGGTACGATTTTTCGATGCTTATGTCTGATGCATAAGTGTCCGCGTATAGCCTTTCGCTATACGTGAAACCATCCAACAAGATCACAAGTAGTTTGTTTTGGGGCATAGGGNAACAGGATCTGGTGTGTTTGATTATAATCTGATGTATGGGGATTTTGTTCTACTAGTTCTATGAACGGTTATCGTTATTTTATTATGTTTATTGATTGTTTTTCTCGTGTTGCCTGAATATACTTGATGAAACAGACGAGAGGTGGTTTTTTGCTTTATAGATTTTCACAAGGCAATCCAGACCCAAAATGGGGCAGTTGTGAAGAAACTGATATCAGACAATAGGAGAAAATATATCAACAAAGCATTTGAGAACTATCTTTCAGCTCAAGGGATACAACACCAAACCACATTCCCATACACACCAGCACATAATGTAGTAGAGGAATAATTGACATCTTCTAGAGGTAGCCCAGAGCATGTTGATAACAACGAATGTCTCACAATACTTATGGGGGAAAACGGTGTTGACAACCGTTCAATTGACTAACAGGATGCCCTCAAGAGTGATGAATTAGAACTCTTCTTGTCAGATATTGAAAGAATATAATAGTCAGATCCTTCCATTGAAGGTATTTGGATGTGTGTGCTTTGTGAAAAACAACAAACCATCTGTAGGGAAGTTGGATTTCAGAGCTGTGAAATCTGTGTCCGTGGGTTATCCTGCTACTCTGAAGGGTTATGTCTGCTGGAGCCCGATTGATAAGAGGATCTTTGTGAGTATAGATATGTCATTCAGAGAGTTTGAACCACACTACACATTGGAGGTGAATTCACTATTCGGTAACTCAACAGACACCAGGATATAAGGCAAAAGAGAGTGTGTAGTAGTGGTGATGGAGTGGTGCAAGTGGAATCAATGCCATGTCTTGTGGTGTGGGATAAATCAATTAAGAAGACGAAAATCGAGAAGATTGAACCCAAAGGTTGTGGGATTCAGACTGAAGGTGAGCTAAGGATGTATAAATGGAGGAAGAAGCAAACTGATGGAACAGAATCTGTCGTGCCAACAAGCTCCTTGTCTCGATCATCCCCAATTCTTGAGTCACATACACGATCCACCTTTGATTCAAAACTCCCAGGTGATATTATTTTTTTTCCGTCCACATCCCCCCCTCCCCCCCCCCAACCCAATGTTAAGAATGACCTCCCGCAGCAATGCTAGACGTCCTCTTGATCGTTTTGGGTGGGAACCTGACATTGTGAACTTTATTTCTTATTTTAACATTTCACATTTGCATGGAGCATTCATTGCATCATTAGACTCTGTCTCTTTACCCAAGTGTTTGCAGATTACTAAAGAGAATCTCGAGTGGAAAACGATGATGCATGAAAGCTTAGAGCTTTTGAAAAAAATCGAACATGGGTTATTGTACCACTAGCAGCAACGAAGAAGGCAATTGAATGCAGGTGGATCTTCACGGTAAAGCAAACTCCAAAAGGGAAGGTGGAGGAACAAATCACGACTAGTGGCAAAATGGTAGAGATAAGTGCATGACATTAACTACGATGAAACATTTACACTAATTGCAAAGATGAGCACAGTGAGGACAATGGCTTCTCTGACAGTGAATGGTGGATGGAGACTCCACCAACTGGATGTGAAGAATGTTCTCTTCATGTGAAGCTATAGGAGGAGATATATATGAAGAAACCGCAGAAGATATATATTGGGTCGACCCGATTGATCTTATATGTACCATCTTCTTCTGGGTTTTTAAAANAACAGGATCTGGTGTGTTTGATTATAATCTGATGTATGGGGATTTTGTTCTACTAGTTCTATGAACGGTTATTGTTATTTTATTATGTTTATTGATTGTTTTTCTCGTGTTACCTGAATATACTTGATGAAACAGACGAGAGGTGGTTGTTTGCTTTATAGATTTTCACAAGGCAATCCAGACCCAAAATGGGGCAGTTGTGAAGAAACTGAGATCAGACAATAGGAGAAAATATATCAACAAAGCATTTGAGAACTATCTGTCAGCTTAAGGGATACAACACCAAACCACATTCCCATACACACCAGCACATAATGTAGTAGAGGAATAATTGACATCTTCTAGAGGTAGCCCAGAGCATGTTGATAACAACGAATGTCTCACAATACTTATGGGGGAAAACGGTGTTGACAACCGTTCAATTGACTAACAGGATGCCCTCAAGAGTGATGAATTAGAACTCTTCTTGTCAGATGTTGAAAGAATATAATAGTCAGATCCTTCCATTGAAGGTATTTGGATGTGCGTGCTTTGTGAAAAACAACAAACCATCTGTAGGGAAGTTGGATTTCAGAGCTGTGAAATCTGTGTCCGTGGGTTATCCTGCTACTCTGAAGGGTTATGTCTGCTGGAGCCCGATTGATAAGAGGATCTTTGTGAGTATAGATATGTCATTCAGAGAGTTTGAACCACACTACACATTGGAGGTGAATTCACTATTCGGTAACTCAACAGACACCAGGATATANTCTGTGTCCGTGGGTTATCCTGCTACTCTGAAGGGTTATGTCTGCTGGAGCCCGATTGATAAGAGGATCTTTATGAGTATAGATATGTCATTCAGAGAGTTTGAACCACACTATACACTGGAGGTGAATTCACTATTCGGTAACTCAACAGACACCAGGATATGAGGCAAAAGAGAGTGTGTAGTAGTGGTGATGGAGTGGTGCAAGTGGAATCAATGCCATGTCTTGTGGTGTGGGATAAATCAATTAAGAAGACGAAAATCGAGAAGATTGAACCCAAAGGTTGTGGGATTCAGACTGAAGGTGAGCTAAGGATGTATAAATGGAGGAAGAAGCAAACTGATGGAACAGAATCTGTCGTGCCAACAAGCTCCTTGTCTCGATCATCCCCAATTCTTGAGTCACATACACGATCCACCTTTGATTCAAAACTCCCAGGTGATATTATTTTTTTTCCGTCCACATCCCCCCCTCCCCCCCCCCAACCCAATGTTAAGAATGACCTCCCGCAGCAATGCTAGACGTCCTCTTGATCGTTTTGGGTGGGAACCTGACATTGTGAACTTTATTTCTTATTTTAACATTTCACATTTGCATGGAGCATTCATTGCATCATTAGACTTTGCCTCTTTACCCAAGTGTTTGCAGATTATTAAAGAGAATCTCGAGTGGAAAATGATGATGCATGAAGAGCTTAGAGCTTTTGATAAAAATCGAACATGGGTTATTGACCACTAGCAGCAACGAAGAAGGCAATTGAATGCAGGTGGACCTTCACGGTAAAGCAAACTCCAAAAGGGAAGGTGGAGAGGAACAAATCACGACTAGTGGCAAAATGGTAGAGATAAGTGTATGACATTAACTATGATGAAACATTTACACTAATTGCAAAGATGAGCACAGTGAGGACAATGGCTTCTCTGACAGTGATTGGTGGATGGAGACTCCACCAACTGGATGTGAAGAATGTTTTCTTCATGTGAAGCTATAGGAGGAGATATATATGAAGAAACCGCAGAAGATATATAATGGGTCGACCCGATTGATCTTATATGTACCATCTTCTTCTGGGTTTTAAAATNTATATATATATATATATATATATATATATATATATATATATATATATATATATATATATCTGTGTGTGTAAACATGAAAATTTAGTTGTTGGGTATGAAAAAACATAAGTATTGTGTGCTACGCATGTAAAATTCTCAAATATTTTTAGAAAGTAGTAAGAAATTAATTCCCCCAACAAAATTGTGATGGCAGCCTAAAACGTAAAACTGATAAAAATCTATCTCAAATAGACCGTTGGTTGAACAAACTGACCTTTCTTTCAGCTTCGAGAAGAGGTGGTCGGCGTGCAAGAGATCGTAAGTTCTAGGATAGGTATTGAAAGATTCACACCAATCATGATATATGCCTAGAAGGCCACGTTCATAGATGATAGGAAGCGTGTCTGGAGCATCAATATTCACCACATTCATGACCCATACGTTCTCCAAATTCAAAGCAGCNGTGAGGTTCAAGACACACTTCTAGACGAGTGACGGTATCTATACATTCGGGTGACCGAGTAGCCTTCGTGGACCCTCAAGTGCATATACATATATCTGAGCCTAGCCCTACACAAGTGCTTGCGGTCCCCCTTACCTGAACTTTTTATTTTATCGAAGCTTTGGACAAAACACTCGTGTTTCTTTTCTTTTCTTCAAGATTTCTCCGAGATTTTTGAAAATGTTTACTTGATTCTTTTCTCGTTGATTTTCTCGAGTTTTCGGTCGTGAGTCGTCGTTACACTTTTCTTCGGATTTCCCGGATGGCTTTTCTTCCAGACATTGCTTTTTGCAATACATTTCAGCTTGCTATATTTGAGAAACAGTGGATCCCACGGGCATACAAGTTCGTTGTACATTTACAGAATGTTATTCTATTCCTGTTTATACCCGCTACTGCCCTGTACAGCATGTTATTCTATTACTGTTCCTACCTGCTATTGTTCTATAAAGCAAGCTATACTGTTCCTTTTACTATACCTGCTATTGTAATGTGTGACATGTACACTGTTTCTTTTATTGCGTTTTCTACTGCTTGTCCTATACTGCACATTTTTATATTACATAACCTTAAACATGCCTCATTTCCATATAGGATGTTTAGAGGACCATTACCATAAGGACGTTTGATTTAACATCATAACTAGAAAACTTAAACTCGTCACGACAAGGAGTTTGGAGTTAGCGTGGTGGGCGGCACGACCATCTTCAACAGCAGAACATGTCTTCCCCAGCTAAACCATTCTTTTCCTAGAATTAAAACAACAATTCATAGGATTTCGAGGTTGTTCGCCTAGCGCAACATAAATCATCAACATTTTCGTTAGGTATTCGTATGACTCTGCTGTATAATCTAAACCCTAACTCGTTTTAGGATTCTGAGGTTGTCGTTCGTTACGATGTAAATCCTCACATCTTTTAGGCTATTTGTATGATCGTTTCACATGAATGTAAGCTCTAATTAAATAAAACTGGCAGGATAAAACATTTGAATATGCCTCATCGAAACTGAAGCCAAACCATAGAGTAGACTGGGAAGCCACCGAGGATCTCCTCTGGATCTGTGGCATCCCCTAGTTCTTATTCCTTTGGATCCTGTAATAAATGTTCCAAGTTTGAACCATTCCCTTTTGCACACCTCTTTGTTCGATTTCGTTGAAAAGTCCTATCCTTTTGAAGTCCTTGAAGATAATTTTTTCCTGATTTTTATCGAGAGTATTCTTAAGTGATTTAGGTCATTTAAGATATAATTAACTATAGGGGCTTGCCTTTATAGGAAGCTTTTCGAACCCAACTTAAAATAAACCCTATTTAATTTTTCATATTGAATAGGAGAATTTGTCGGCAAATAAAATGGTTTCGCAGACCAAACGAACGTCATATATATCTTAGTTTATCTGATCGAGCCTCATCCTCAAGTCTTGTGTTTATCCCTCGGGATAGATACAGGATTTGAGGTAAGGAGCTCTTTCATTTAAACTATGAAAAATATGGGGTCAGATTGATTTTCATACTTAAATCTATATGTCCTTCCGAGGCGGGCGACGAGATTTCAATTCCGGTGACCGACAACTTCTTACGGGCAACTCCCCTAAACAAACAAACAAACCTCCACTTTTCCCCGCCGACACATACTTTTGCAGAAACACTTATAAAGTTAAAATTCGTACCAGATTTAACAACATTTTCGATTTATACTTGATCATACTATTATCTTGTAATGATATTTTGCTTTTACATTCTAATCTAGCAATTCACCGNACAAACCCTCCCCCTTTTCCCCGCCGACAGTATAGTTGCGACAGGTGGTGCTTGACCAGAGGAGTTCGCAAGTTTGTCGCAGGAGTTGTGGCAGGTGTAGTTGGGCCAGGTGGTGCTCGGCCAACGGAGTTCGCAATTTTGTCGCAGGAGTTGCGGCAGGTGATGCTCGACCAGAGGAGTTTGCAAGTTTGTCGTAAGAGTTGCGGCAGGTGCAGTTGTGACAGGTGGTGTTTGTCAGCGGAATTCACAATTTTGTCGCAAGAGAAATTGCGACAGGTGGAGTTCGTGAATTTCACGGATTGTTCGCAGGTTTGTCGCCGGAGAATTTGTGATAGGTGGAGTTTGGCTGGTGTCCGCAGTATTTTAGCAAATTTTTTATGTGAACAGAAAAAGGTGCTTCGTGTGAAAATTTTGATTCCCGAATCACATGAAACTGCGGGAAAATTGCTGCAATTGACAGAGGAAATTTCAGGTTTATTTGGATTTATTTGTGGTGTGTTATGTTTCAATTCAAGGCATGAAAATTTCACTGCAGAATTAATTTCAAATGACAATGTCTGGTGTAAAATTCGAGATAATGAAGTTCGATGGAACCGAGAACTTCGGATTGTTGGCACAACAAGGAATTATGAAGACATTATGAGCTACCTGATGGTAATATCTATAAACTGTTGGGGAGTACAGTTGTAGGTGGATTTCACTCTGTCGGATCATATGATGAAAATACAGCAGGAAAGTTGACCAAGCCAGGTATTTTCAATAAGTCCTTACGTTACTTGAACTTGTTGAATGTTTGTTGTTGCTAGTTGACATGGTTGCTTCGGTGTAAGAAACTCCATGATGTATTTCTCCTTAAAAGGCTGGATATTCGCAAGGTGGAGATGTTTTTTCTAAGGGGCTGAATATTCACAAGTTGGAGTTTTTTTCCTCCTAAGAGGCTGGATATTCGCAAGGTGGAGATTTTCTCTTAAGGAGTTGGATATCCGCCAAGGTGAAGAATTGTTAGGTATGACTCATATACCAGAAACTTGGAGTCTCTTGGATTGGAAAGGTGTGTCTCCTGGAATGAAGAAGTGTGTTTCTTGGTGTGAAGAGGTGTCTCTTGGATTAGTGGGTTGGGGGGAGCGAGGGTGTGTTTGTAATTATCTGTGGGTTTTATCTATAAATAGATGTGTAACCCTATGGGTATGTAAGTCCTCTAAAATAGTGAATTCGCCGCTCTGCTCCTGAGGATGTAGGCATCTTTATCGAACCTCGTTAAATCTCTGTGTTCGTTCTTCTAGTTTTGTGTCGATTCCTGTTTTGCTTTGCCCTAAATTTCATAAAACAAACCAGGACATTGAAGTTGAACCAATGAAAATCAAATATATTATGGAATAGAGGCTTCTAAAAGCCTTATCAAACTAAATTCTTTTCAAGAATGATTTGCTCTTCTTAGGCTATTCATATTTGATCTATTTAAAAACTATTAACTATTTCCAGCACTAACAAAGAAAAATAAATGTTTTAATTAGAATTGTTTTGGTCGAGGATGAATCAATTCAACACAGGGAAGAGTAATTGATTCACCAAAAGGAGGATGAAACATTTTGGCCCTCACTTTGTGTAGAAGATTAACGTGGCCAAGAATGAATAAACTACCCAAGGAGAAGAATGAATCAGCTATGGTTTGAATTTGAGATATTATTGAGCCAGCAGGTAATGAATAACTATAATTTATTCATATTGGCCGGGAGAGTATTAAAAAGATAATATGGTTTGAGAAATAACAATTGCACTACTCTTAGTTCTTTTCATAAAAAGATCACCATGAAAAGATAAGATAAGATCATCATATTTATATGAGGAGTAAATAATATAAATAAATACATTAGTGCTTTAAGGAATCAAGCTAATGGCCAGTCAACATTAACCTCAACTCCACTCATAGATGTTCAAATTATTAAGTACACGTAGGAGNTTAAAAAGATAATATGGTTTGAGAAATAACAATTGCACTACTCTTAGTTCTTTTCATAAAAAGATCACCATGCAGATAAGACCATCATATTTATATGAGGAGTAAATAATATAAATAAATACATTAGTGCTTTAAGGAATCAAGCTAATGGCCAGTCAACATTAACCTCAACTCCGCTCATAGATGTTCAAATTATTAAGTACACGTAGGAAGATGATGTAAACTTGACTCCCTATATTGGTGAGAATTTGATAAAGCGTAAAAGTTATTGACAACCAACCTTAACATTGTAACAATATCGACTATATTTTGGATCGATGAAAAATCATCATTAATAATAAATATTGAAGGAGATTGGTGCAAACACAATTTTACATTATTAAGTCAAGGTAAGGAGGTAGCAAGATTTTTTTTTTTTTTTTAACAATCATTTGGGTCATAGTGCTGCGATACCTCTCTCCTATCTATGCATTGTTTTCAAGAGATTGAGGAAAAATGAATTATAAGCACAAAAAGTGAAGCATTCATTCGCATATGATGAAACTGTTACTCACCACTGAATAATGAAAGCACTATACATATGTCAACTCCTATAAATGTCAAAATTATCCTTACCATGGTGGGTTCGTTGAATCCCCAGCCATCTGAGGAAAGCTCCTTTTGCCATATTGCAAATAGGAAGGCTATGATATCCTTCTGTAGCTCTTCAATCAATGACTCACCCTGATATTATTGTTTACATTATGATTGTTGAGAAATTAGGGCGAAGAAAAATAAGAATCGACACAAATCCAGAAGAACACACAGAGATTTATGAGGTTCGGTAAATATGCCTACATCATCGGGAGCAGAGCGGCGACTTCTTTTTCAATATTTAGAAAAGAATACACAGTACAAGATTTAGAATCTCACTCTCCTAGGGTTACAAACAAGACATATATATAACCCTATAGTACAATATGTAATTACTTAAATTACCACTGTACCAAACCGTGGGGTATCGCTCCCGCACCCCCAACCCACATAATGAAACTCCTCCGATTGGACAAATCCTTCTGCTCTACTGTGCTCGTGGGCTCCGCTCTGCTCCAGCACTGTCCCATTTATGATATATGAGTCATACCTAACAAATCTCCATCTTGGCTAATATTCAGCCCCTTAGGAGAAATATATCATGAAGTTTCTTATGCACCAATGTGGGTTGGGCCACCATGCCGTCTAACAATTGCAAACATTCAACAAGTTCAAGCGATGCAAGAACTTGTAGAGAGTACATGGCTTAGTCAACATATCTGCTGCATTTTCATCGCATGATCAACCAAAGTAAACTTCACCTACAACTGTATTCTTCAACAGTTTATAGATATTACCTGCAGTTAACTTTCCTCGTTGTTACAATTCTTCTCAATCTTCATCCTCCATGACATCTAGTTTTGCTGCCCGCAAAGCTTTCAAGGTTCCTGCTTGAGCCGACAAATCTTTCACCATTGTTTGTCACAATCCGAAGTTATCAGTTCTATCAAACTTTACCACCTCGAATTTCATACTAGAAATTGTCATCTGAAACTGATCCTGCAACGAACTCCTCTGCTGAATTTCCAAATTACTAGAGCCAGAAATTTTACTCACTTTAATCATGCCACAAATCTTTTTAAATAATCCCTTAATTAAGATTCTCTTAATTAAATTTTTCATAAAAAAGACTTTCTCTTAATTAAATTTTTCTTAATTAAATTTTCCAAGAAATCCTTTTCCTTAAACTTCCAAGAAAAGTTCCGCCTCCGCTTTCCAGAAAAACTCATTTTTCCTTCCAGAAAAGCTCTGTCTTCTAGAAAAGCTGCGCCTCCGCTTTCTTTCCAGAAAAACTCCACCTACGCTTTCCTTCCAGAAAGAAATCATTCCTTTCCCGAGTGCAGCAACATATTCACCTTCATTGCCTTTCCTGAGTCCTAGAAAATCTCTGGAATATCTTCGCGCTAAATTTCCTTTTCCGCACCTCGTTAAAAGCCACGAAAGGTTCGTGAACTGTCGCGCCCGAACTCCTCTGGCTGTATGCGCAAACTTCCTACCGTCGAAGAAGTAATATCGCAGAACTTCCTGCAGGGAACCCTCGCGCGAATCCGCTTACCTGCTGGAGTCGCGCACTCCCCTGCCGATTGCAACAATGTCACGCACTCCTCGGCTGTCGCTCCTATCCGCACCGAATTCGCGCAACTCTCGCGGGAACTCCTTCCCGCTCGAACTCGCAAACTCCTCTGCAAAACCGAAATGTTCTTCTGTTCGCAAGAATAGCCTGGTCGAACTCTCTGCGATCCAAACTGCCGGCGTTGAAGACCCTTCGCAAAATCACTGAAGTGCAATCTGAAACCTCTTCGCTTCTTTTCCCTGCGTTGACGAAATTTTTCTTCCCTGCTCTAGAACCTCGCGCTGATACCACTGGTTGAAAAAATAGGGCGAAGAAAAATAAGATACGACATAAATCCAGAATAACACACAGAGATTTACGAGATTCGGCAAAGATGGCTACGTCCTCGGGAGCTGAGCGACAACTTCCTTTTCAATATTCAGAAAAGTGTACAAAATACAAGATTCAGAATCTCAGAAACTCACATAGGGTTACAAACATGACATATATATAACCCTATAGTACAATATATAATTACTTAAATTACCCCTGTATCAAACCACGGTTGTTGCACCCGCATCCTCAACCCACATAATGAAACTCCCCCGATTGGACAGATCCTTCCGCTCCACTCCGCTCGTGGGTTTCGCTTTGCTCCGGCATCTGTCTCACTTATGGTATATGAGTCATACCTAACAATGATTGTTATGAGAGAAGTTTTAGAGCCTGGATATTAGGTTCATGAGAAATCTTTACAATTTTAAGTTGAAGTCATAATTACAAATCAAGATTAGTGCAAGAGTTCAAGCATGATCAGAGGGTTCATTCAAGTACATAACCTTAAAATTTGTGGGGGCGTTGGTGGCCTTTCTCTAGCTGCAAGATCTCAGTTATCTCCACATTAATCTCCTACCTTAACCCATTTACCCTACTTATCAGTTGAGGTTGACTCAATCACGAGGAAAGATAAGAGATTAAAAACTCACCATATTTTGTTAACATTTATATACATTTCAATCTTCCCCAATTAGGCATCCAAAGTTTTCAAAGAGTTGTTATTAATCATAATCATACATGGGGCGCCCTTTCTCTTGCACTTGAATGAAGGAAACTTCCTCATTTATGTCATGGACCGCCAACTCTTATCCAAGAATGTGATTATTTCTTAGCTTTCTTTAAACAAAGAAGCTTTTTAATACACTTTCAATGTTTTTAAGAATTAGAGGGCTGAGTAAAAAGTTTCATCTTAAACTAGGAAAAAAAGAATACTCCTGGAATGGTAACTTCAAGAACAGCTATAGTTCCATGCATTGAGCTTTAAGAGCCACACCCTATTGCAAACTAAATTTGAGAAAATGTATAGAAAGAGCTATGTCAAAATTTTATATATGCTCCCTAAAATTGAAGAGTTCTTTAGGAGTTGGACATTGAGGATTGGTATTGTTAGCCGATGAAGATTGATCCTATTCTAGATCTCCACTTCTAGTGCTTGTCCTTGACCTCTAATATATTCTTTTATGTGATTCCATAGTTGGAGCTAGTCAATTGTCAAAAGAGACATCACTCACTTTGCCCAGGTGGAGAATTCATTGATCCTAACGACAGCATTCCTTTGAAAGTAAAAGGAAAGAGTTTGGCCTCAAGTAATAAGAATATTTCTTCTTTGGCTGAAGCATGCGACAGTATTCCCAGGTGGCTTACGGTGAAGCTAAAGGAAACAGAAACCTGCTTTTCTCCCTTGGAATTCCTTTATGTTCTTCCTCTTGGTGTTTCCCTCGGTTTAGAGAGAGAAGATGATAAGGTGAGGAGAGAGAGAGAGGGAGAGGAGAGGGAGAGTTCTTGTAAACATCGAGGTGTTCGACGATGTAATCTTCAAGCTAATAAGATCCTCTGCAACTACGTGGAGGTAGTCAATTTACCGAACCACGTAAATCTGTGTGCTTCCGTTGTGTTTTCTGTTTTACGAATTTTTCTCGATCCAATTTTCACTTTATTGTCGTTGTTTTTCACAACAACTGATATCAGAGCTTTGGTTCAGATCTAAGGAAGAACGATGAGCGGAAATAAACTGCTAACATCAGGGACCGAGAACTTCAATGACACAGATTTTGCTTACTAGAGGATGCAGATAAAAGACTACCTCTATGGAAACAAACTTCACCTGCCGTTGCTGGGAAAGAAGCCGGAAAATGGACAAGACGGAATGAAATCTGTTGGATCGACAGTTTTGAGGGTTATATGACTAACCCTATCAAGATCTGTTGCCCATAACGTCATAAAGTAGATGACTATTGTAGATCTCATGACGGCTTTATCAAGTATGTATGAAAAATTATCGGCGAATAACAAGGTGCACCTGATGAAAAAATTATTCAACTTAAAAATGACGGAAGATGTGTTTGTTGCTCAACACCTGAATGATTTCAACACTATCACAAATTAATTGTCATCTGTTGAAATTGATTTTGATGATAAGAAACGTGCGCTGATATTATTGGCTTTATTGTCAAATAGCTGGAAAGTCATGAGGATGTCAGTTAGCAGTTCTGCATATAAATTTAAACTGAAATATGATGATATTCGTGAATTCATTTTGGTTGAGAAGGTGCGCATGAAAGATTCTGGTGAGACCTCAGGTTCGAATTCGACACTGATTGTTGGTTCCAGAGGGAGATCACATGACATGAACTCAAACAGAGAAAGATCAAAATCAATGTCTGGTTAGCAGACAACCTGTTTGAACTGTGGCAAGACTTGCCACATAAAAAAAAATGCAGAAATCCTACGAAGAAGAAGAATGATGGTGTTAATGTTGTAACTGAAAAAATATAAGATGAGTTATTGCTGACAGTTTACAGTTTTGTTAAAGGAGCTTCCTTTCATACATCTTCCCACCGGGAGTTAATGCGGAACTATGTTGCAGGCAACTTTGGGAATGTATATATGACTGATAGGGGTGTAAACAAACCGAACATGAACGAACAGAGCTCGTGTTCGTGTTCGGTTCGTTTGAAATTACGTGTGTTCGAAATTATTCGTTAAGTTAATGTTCATGTTTGGTTTGATTTGTTTGAAATATGTTTGAAATGTTTGGAATGTTTGAAATGTTCGAATTATTCGAATTGTTTTAATTATTTAAAATCTTACAAATTTGTTTGTATTATTCGAATGGTTCGAAATCTTTCAAAGCTTAAACCTATATGAAATTAATGCTTAAACCTGTATGAAACAAAACACAAATGCAAAATAGCCGAAACACAACTCACAATAAAACCATAATATCATGCCTCTTCCATAAAAAATTCAGATCTAGAGTCAATATACGAAATTTCACTCCAAAAAATTATGTTTCACTCAAAGAAACTAAATAAATCAAAAAGACATATAAGAAAATTTAAGCTAAGAGACGAACCTGAAGATAAATATGAAATTATAGAATTTAATATAAGCTAAGAGATGAACCTGAAGATCATATTATAATATATAGGATTTAATTTTTTAAAATATGATAAACTTTTATAGTATATAATTATTTTTAGAATATGATAAATTTTTTATATATGATTATTTTAAATTATGATTTGAACACGATCAAACAAATGATTGTTCGTGTTTGATTTGTTTATAAACCGAATGAAAAAAAATATTTGTATTCGTCTCGTTTGCTTATCGAGTGAATCGAACACGACGAGCCGAACACGAACTGTTCGCGAACAACGAGCTTTTTTGACAGCCCTAATGACTAATGAAAAAGCTCTGGACATGGTGGGGGTGGGAGACGTTGATATTGCACTATGAACGTCCACTCACCTAACAAGAGCAAATGAACTTTGCAAAAAGTCAGGCGCGTTCTTGAATTGAAGAAAAACCTCATTTTTGTTGGACAGCTCGATGAAGGTAGTCATTCAGTAGTGTTCTTAGATAGTACCTGGAAGATTACTAAAGAAACATTAGTACTGGCTCGGGGTAAAAAAACTGACATACTATATATGACTACAGGTTTACTCAGACGTAGACACATGAGCCAGAGGTGCATTATAGAGAAGCAGAAGAAAGTCAATTTCCTGAAAAGTGGAAAAGTGCCAAAAACAGGAAAACTGGATTTTGTACAGACAGATGGTGGAGAACCATAGAGCTATGAAGAAATCTTGCAAGATGAAAGTTTGAGCAAGTGGAAGCTGACAGAACTTCCACCATAGAAAAAGGAATTGCATAACAAGTGGGTGTACCGGGTGAAGACTGCGCTTGATGACAGTAAGAAGTACATGATTGGACTTGTTAAAAAAGACCTTCAGCTGAGGCAGGATATGACCCATGCAGTGGGAGTTGGAAGCAAATACATGAGTAACCTATGAAAGAGTTTGAAGATACGAGACTGTGTTGATGCTGATATATCAACTAAGATTGTTACTCTTAAGAAGCTGAAGTTGTGTTTAACTTCAGCTGGTCTTCTGACACGAACACTAGGGTTTTGAGTTACAGAGGTGAATGATATTATGTTTGAGAAAGAAGACGGTGCACTCAATAGGTAATGTAGTCAGTGTCTCAGTCTCCAAGTGGGAGAATTGTTGAGTAATATGAAGCCCGGTCCACTACGTCCTTATTGGGTTATTCTTGCACCTATGGCAATTATTTGAATTTGGAGTTCGGTCTAAATTAGCTCCTAGTAGTGGTTTGCATCTTAAGGAAATTATTTAATTTTATTCCTTATGCATTTATTTCCTTCTTATTTTTCACTTGACGCTTCTCTCTCCTTTCCAATAGAGAATCCCGCCATTTCTCAGTTTTTCCATAAATGGATGGTTTCCTTAATGGAAATTATGGGTTTACCTTAATGAGACAAAAAGGGTTGATGAATAAAGCTAGTCGGAAACGTTAGCCCAATTTCTTCTTTGGTTGAAGCATGCGACACTATTCCCAGGTGGCTTACGGTGAAGCTAAAGGAAACAGCAACCTGCTTTTCTCCTCTAGAATTCCTTTATGTTCTTCCTCTTGGTGTTTCTCTCGGTTTAGAGAAAGAAGGTGATAAGGTTAGGAGAGAGAGAGAGGGAGAGTTCTTGTAAACGTCGAGGTGTTCGACGGTGTAATCTTTAAGCTAATAAGATCATCTGCAACTCCGTGGATGCAGACAATTTGTCGAACCACGTAAATCTGTGTGTTTCCTTTGTGTTTTCAGTTTTGCAAATTTTTCTCGATTCGATTTTTTGCTTTATTGCAGTCATTTTTCACAACAGTTACAATAATGATAAAGTGGGAGAAAGTTATTCCATGTCTATAGATTGACCAAGTAGTTATATGAAGGGACTGTTCATTGAACGCCACCACATATCCATTGAAGAATAATTTTAGCTAAGCTATAACTATCAGACGTTATAGAGCCGACCCCACACCTCAACCGTTTTTTTATTATTAAATTTTTTTTTTTGTGATGAAGAACCACTAAATGCATTTCAGATTGGTATTAGATGATAATGAGAGAGCAATTCGGGGTTCCATATTAGCCTAACAATAATAAATTAATAGTTTAATAAGTCTAATTTTAAAGCCATTTCTCAACTAAATTGTTTTTGGTGAGATGTTTTTCATGTTTTCATCTTTAAAAAAGTATTAAAGTTGAAATCCATAAAAAGAAATTTTTTCTAACGCCAATGCAACCCATTGTTCTACGAAAGCTATTTTTAACTTTCATAAAGTTAAATTTTGTGTCAATACAACTAGTATACTTCTTTCCAAATACTTAAAATTTGATTATGTTTCCTAGACTAGCATAAACATTATGTAACAAGCATTGCAAAGTAGATCCTTTATGACAAAATATATCAAGATAGGTTTAAAAACTCACAACAAACACTTCAAATATGATTAATCTCAAAGCAAACCCAACTGTTTCAATCCCATCTTGATACAGATTGTATTAGAATACCCATACACAATTTTTATCCTTTATCATACATAATCAAAAATATAAAATTTTCACAGAAAACCTGTAAAATTTGCTAATAAAATGGCCACTATATGCATGTCTAAATGAAAAAAGTAAAATAACAACCTTGGATACTTACGTGCTGAAGATAGGCGATGTACTGTGACGCACCTTGTATGAATTGCGTTCCACCTCCTGGAAATTTAAGGTACTCTCCATCTACCTTTAACCAATTTTGATGCCCTTTCACCTCAGCAAGTTTACTATGAGGGACATTGTTGTACCATATCTATTAAATAAAACCAATCTAAATTGAAGTATATGAACCAGTAAAAGAACTAAGAGATAAAAAAACAGGAAGATTGTAATTCTATCCACCATAACTACCTTATCCCTGCTCGCCGGCCACTCAACCGATCTCTTATATCCCTTGGGAAGGGGCACAAGACAGGTGGGACTCTCCTCTGGGCAATGGCGTTCTCTATGCTGATAATGCTTGAAATCATGTACCTTCTTGAGAGCCTTATCATTGTCAAGGCAAGGTATGTAGTCAGCACCAGTAGTGACATTGCAGAGCTCCCACTCATGCCCAATTAGGTTTTCCTCAGCGCCACGATTACCTTGGCTGATTCCGGCTTGCTGCTGCTGCTCCTCCTGCTCCTTCCCCTCCTCGTTCAGTGAGTGGACGTTCTGGGTCTCCCATGGCCTATTTTCACCGCCGTGGCTTAGTTCTTCTAGCCGGTTATCCTCCCCTCTGGTAGTATGGGTTTCATTAGCTCCCACCTGTAACCCTGGCTGGATTTCGATTCCTGTGTCAACATCCTCAATCTGCTGTTGCTCGGTATCAGGTTGGCCATAATTGCAATTTTTCTTTTCCGTCTGTTCATGTATCTGTTCCTCATTCTGCTTCTTCTCCTCTTCCTCACCTCGGCCATCTGTGGAATCCTGGCATTGTTCAGTTTCAGGGGTGAATTTACCCTCAGGTTGCTCGGTTTCCTCATCAGACTCTCTNCCTGGTGTTCTCATAATGCAGGTTTTAGGATTTTTTTTTTTTTTTTGTATTTTGCAAAATAATTCTAGCGAACTTGTGATGCTTGATTTGTTATTGGCAGCTTCTAATTGATAATATTAGAAAACGNTCAGTGTATTTTTGGAGTCCGCACGTAGAGCTACGTCCGGAGTCCGTACAGAAAATTTTTTCCTTATTTTGATGCATTGATCATGTTCTTGGCATTTCTATATTCCCCAAGTCAAGTCTATTGATTAATATGCTTGATATTTTCATGTATGCCTTTATTTATTTTTATTTTGTATATGGTCTGAAGAAACAATCATACGGACCTTTACACTATGTAAAGTGCATGAGAGATTCGTGCATCATGACCTCATTATAATAACTTGGTTGGTTGCAAAATATAAGTTGGCATGCTTAAGTTAACATATTGTTAAAAATTGTGTGTCATCATTTGAGATAAACTTTGAGACATTCAGCAGTTCTCACCTTGATGAGGGAATCACAGAGAGGATTGTATCTTCAAAGTAGAAAATTCCTAGTTTAACAGCACCCACCATGTTCTTCCAGGTTATGATTTGAATGTGTTTGTAATATCTAATATATTCTTTTGATATTGCTGCAAATAATTATCGATTTTTATGTATTGATAACTAATCAGTTGGTTAATGCCAAAATTTATAGTTCACGACAT
>JXCR01088827.1:46583-59981 GCA_002079205.1 Phalaenopsis hybrid cultivar | reverse complement strand
TATATATATATATATATATATATATATATATATATATGTATGTATAACAAATATTACATCCGGGCTCTAAATGTAAAGATATGATCGAAGTCCAATGAAATCACGTCACGTGGAGGTGACAGAAAAATAAAAAAAATTTGTTTTAGGACGAGAATATTCCCCCTTGTTATTACACGTTATTCAAGTGTTATTGTGGTGATATTCATGTGTTAAGTGTTATGAGAATATTTTCGGTGTTATGATACACAATAACACATTAATACTACCACAATAACATCTGAATAATATGAAATAACAAAGGATGAATATTCTCATGTATTATCAAGCCGGATCACAGGAAAGCTGGGGTGTTTTCTTTTTTATTTTATGTAGATTTGAGCATGGGTCCTTGAAACCACGTGTCCACATATCAGTGGACTTCGAACGCATCTCTACATTAGGAGTCCTGATGGTCATGGATATATGATATATGGCCATATGAATTTTAAGTTTATTTTAAATCAATATAATGTGTGCTCAGTTATTAAAGTTTTGCATAAAAAATAATCATATAAAAAGATTAATTGGATTATAAATTGAGACTCAAATTAGGTTTAAGTTTTAATTTAAACCTAAAATAAATATAATTATTAGTTAATTTGGCTTGAATTNCCTTATCAAACTAAATTCTTTTCAAGGATGATTTGCTCTTCTTAGGCTATTCATATTTGATTTATTTAAAAACTATTAATTATTTCCAGTACTAGCAAAGAAAAATAAATGTTTTTATTAGAATTGTTTTGGTCGAAGATGAATCAATTCATCACAGGGAAGAGTAATTGATTCACCAAAAGGAGGATGAAACATTTTGGCCCTCACATTGTGTAGAAGAATAACGTGGCCAAGAATGAATAAACTACCCAAGGAGAAGAATGAATCAGCTATGGTTTGAATTTGAGATATTATTGAGCCAGCAGGTAATGAATAACTATAATTTATTCATATTGGCCGGGAGAGTATTAAAAAGATAATATGGTTTGAGAAATAACAATTGCACTACTCTTAGTTCTTTTCATAAAAAGATCACCATGAAAAGATAAGACCATCATATTTATATGAGTAAATAATATAAATAAATACATTAGTGCTTTAAGGAATCAACCTAATGGCCAGTCAACATTAACCTCAACTCCGCTCATGGATGTTCAAATTATTAAGTACACGTAGGAAGATGATGTAAACTTGACTCCCTATATTGGTGAGAATTTGATGAACCGTAAAAGTTATTGACAACCAACCTTAACACTGTAACATTATCGACTATATTTTGGATCGATGAAAAATCATCATTAATAATAAATATTGAAGGAGATTGGTGCAAACACAATTTTACATTATTAAGTCAAGGTAAGGAGGTTGCAAGATTTGTTTTTTTTTTTTTTTTACAATCATTTGGGTCATAGTGCTGCGGTACCTCTCTCCTATCTATGCATTGTTTTCAAGAGATTAAGAAAAAATGAATTATAAACACAAAAAGTGGAGCATTCATTCGCATATGATGAAACTGTTACTCACCACTGAATAATGAAAGCACTATACATATGTCAACTCCTATAAATGTCAAAATTATCCTTACCATGGTGGGTTCGTTGAATCCCCAGCCATCAGAGGAAAGCTCCTTTTGCCATATTGCAAATAGGAAGGCTAAGATATCCTTCTGTAGCTCTTCAATCAATGACTCACCCTGATATTATTGTTTACATTATGATTGTTGAGAAATTAGGGCGAAGAAAAATAAGAATCGATACAAATTCAGAAGAACACACAGAGATTTATGAGGTTCAGTAAGGATGTCTACTTCCTCCGGAGCAGAGTGTCGACTTCTTTTTCAATATTTAGAAAAGAATACATAGTACAATATTTAAAATCTCACTCTCCTAGGGTTACAAACAGAACATATATATATAACTCTATAGTACAATATGTAATTACTTAAATTGCCACTGTACCAAACTGTGGGGTGTCGCCCCCACACCCCCAACCCATAGAATAAAACTCCCTTGATTGGACAAATCCTTCCGCTCTATTCCGCTCATGGGCTCCGCTCCGCTCCAGCATCTGTATCATTTATGATATATGAGTCATACCTAACAAATCTCCACCTTGGCGAATATTCAGCCCCTTAGGAGAAATATATCATGGAGTTTCTTATGCACCAATATGGGTTGGGTCACCAAGTCGTCTAACAATTGCAAACATTCAACAAGTTCAAGCGATGCAAGAACTTGTTGATAGTACCTGACTTGGTCAACATAACTGCTGCATTTTCATCGCACAATCCAATAAAGTGAACTTCACCTATAACTGTACTCTCCAACAGTTTATAGATATTACCTGCAGTTAACTTTCCTCGTTGTTGCAATTCTTCTTAATCTTCATCCTCTATGGCATCTGATTTTGCTGCCCGCAAAGCTTTCAAAATTCTTTGTTAAGCCGATAAATCTTTCACCCTTGTTTGCCACAATTCGAAGTTACCAGTTCTATCAAACTTCACCACCTCGAATTTTGTACTAGAAATTGTTATCTGAAATTGATCCTGCAACGAACTTCTCTGCTAAATTTTCAAATTGCTTGAGCCAAAAATTTTACTCACTTTAATCATGTCACAAATCTTTTTAAATAATCCCTTAATTAAGATTCCCTTAATTAAATTTCTCGTAAAAAAAACTCTCTTAATTAAATTTTTCTTAATTAAACTTTCTCAGAAATCATTTTCCTTAAACTTTCAAGAAAAACTTCGTCTCCGTTTTCCAGAAAAGCTCATTTTTCCTTCCAGAAAAGCTCTATCTTCCAGAAAAGCCGTGCCTCCGTTTTCCTTCCATAAAAGCTCCACCTCCATTTTCCTTCTAGAATGAAATCTTTCCTTTCCCGAGTGCAATAACGTATTCCCCTTCCTTGCCTTTCCTGAGTTCTAGAAAATCTCTGGAATATCTCCGCGCTAAATTTCCTTTTCCGCACCTCGCCAAAAGCCACAAAAGGTTCGTGAACTATCGCGCCCGAACTCCTCTAGCTGTCTGCGGGAACTTCCTACCGTCGAAGAAGCAATCTCGCGGAACTTCCTGCCGTGAACCCTCGCGCGATCCGTCTGCCTGTTGGAGTCGCGCACTACCCTGCCGTCGCAACAATGTCGCGCACTCCTCGGCTGTCGCTCCTGTCCGTGTCGAATTCACACAACTCCCGCAGGAACTCCTTCTCGCTCGAACTCGTGAACTCCTCTGCGAAACCGAACTGTTCTTCTGTTCGCAAGAATAGCCTGGCCAAACTCTCTGCGATCCAAACTGCCGGCGTTGAAGACCCTTCGCAAATCACCGAAGTGCAATCTGAATCCTCTTCGCTTCTTTTCCATGCGCCGACGAAATTTTTCTTCCTTGCCCTAGAACCTCGCATTGATACCACTTGTTGAGAAAATAGGGCGAAAAAAATAAGAATCGACACAAATCCAGAAGAACACACAGAGATTTAAGAGGTTCGACAAAGATGCCTACGTCCTCGGGAGCAGAGCGGCAACTTCCTTTTCAATATTCAGAAAAAAGTACAAAATACAAGATTCAGAATCTTAGAAACTCACCTAGGGTTACAAACATGATATATATATACCCCTATAGTACAATATATAATTACTCAAATTACCCATGTATCAAACCGCGGGTGTTGCCCCCGTACCCCCAACCCACATAATGAAACTCTCTCGATTGGACAGATCCTTCCGCTCCACTCCACTCATGGGCTCCGCTCTGCTCCAGCATCTGCCTCATTTATGGTATATGAGTCATACCTAACAATGATTATTATGAGAGAAGTTTTAGAGCCTGGATATTAGGTTCATGAGAAATGCTTAATATTTTAAATTGAAGTCATAATTACAAATCAAGATTAGTCAATTTATGGCAAGAGTTCAAGCAAGATCAGAGGGTTCATTCAAGTAAATAACCTTAAAATTTGTGGGGGCGTTGGTGGCCTTTCTCTAGCTGCAAGATCTCAGTTATCTCCAGATTAATCTCCTATCTTAACCCATTTACCCTACTTATCAGTTGAGGTTGATTCAATCACGAGGAAAGATAAGAGATTAAAAACTCACCATATTTTGTTAACATTTATATACATTTTAATCTTTCCTATTTAGGCATCCAAAGTTTTCAAAGAGTTGTTACTAACCACAATCATACATGGGGCGCTCTTTCTCTTTGCACTTGAATGAGGGAAACTCCTCATTTATGTCATCGACCGCCAACTCTTATCGAAGAATGTGATTCTTTCTTAGCTTTCTTTAAACAAAGAAGCTTTTTAATACACTTTCAATGCTTTTAAGAATTAGAGGGCTGAGTAAAAAGTTTCATCTTGAACTAGGAAAAAAAGAATACTCCTGGAATGGTAACTTCAAGAACAGCTATAGTTCCATGCATTGAGCTTTAAGAGCCACACCCTATTGCAAGCTAAATTTGAGAAAATGTATAGAAAGAGCTATGTCAAAATTTTATATATGCTCCCTACAATTGAAGAGTTCTTTAGGAGTTGGACATTGAGGATTGGTATTGTTAGCAGATGAAGATTGATCCTATTCTAGATCTCCACTTCTAGTGCTTGTCCGTGACCTCTACTATATTCTTTTATGTGATTCCATAGTTGGAGCTAGTGAATTGTCAAAAGATGTTGAGTAGGTGGAGCCCGATCCACCTCCTGTTATGACAATTCTTCTTTATGGCAGATAATCAAAAATTAATTGCTAATTAATTTGATTCCTTTTGTGAAACATCACGTGGATTCCTCTCTACCAATGTATCCCGCCAAAGCTTCCCTCCCCTTCAAGCGGTCCAGCCAAAGCTTCCCTCCTCTGTTTCCTAAATTAGGCTTTTTAGCTTATTATAAATTGCAAAGCCAAAAGGCGTGCTAGAAATACACCATCCCAAAACTCCTCCTCGGTTGTAGCGTTCAAGAAAAAGGGAAAAGAAAACTGTTTTTTTTTTCTTCCTTTTGGGTTTGCTAACAGGGAAAAGAAAATTTCTTTTGGTGGCTTTAGAGAGAGAGAGAGGGGGAAGAGAGAGAGGAAAGGGAGAGAAGAAAGAAACTAGAAAGAATTATTTTCTTGTAAAACGTCGAGGTGCTCGACGGTGTTATTCCTCAAGTTAATAAAATCCTCTACAGCTCTGTGGACGTAGGCAATTTGCCGAACCACGTAAATCTTGTGTCGCCTTTTTCTGGTGTAATTTTCTCGATCTGCTTTTCGCTTTACTACCGTCGAATTTTTTCACAACAACTGGTATCAGAGTCATCTGAGGAAGAACGATGGTCGGAGACAAAGTGAATGTTTCAGGGATCGAGAAGTTCGACGACACGAATTTTGGATACTGGAGGATGCAGATAGAGAATTATCTCTATGAAAAGAAACTTTATCTTCCATTACTAGGAAAGCGACCGAAGAATATGGAAGAGGCTGATTGAAATATGTTAGATCGACAGGTTCTGGGAGTTATTCGATTAACCCTATCGAGGTCCGTTGCTCACAATGTCATAAAGGAGAGGACGACGGCAGATCTTATGACGACCTTATCAAGTATGTATGAAAAGCCATCGGCGAATAACAATGTGCACTTGATGAAAAAGTTATTCAATCTGAAGATGGCGGAAGGTGTGTCAGTTGTTCAACATTTGAATGATTTCAACACTATTGCAAATCAATTATCATTCGTTGAAATTAATTTTGACGATGAGATACGTGCGCTGATATTGTTGGCTTCATTACCAAATAGTTGGGAAGCCATGAGGATGACAGTTAACAACTCTGCAGGTAAAACCAAACTTAAATATGATGATATTCGTGACTTGATTCTTGCTGAAGAGGTGCGTAGGAAAGATTCTGGCGAGACTTCAGGTTCAAGTTCAGCACTGAATATTGATTCCAGAGGGAGATCATTGGACAGAAACTCAAACATAGGAAGGTCGAAATCAAAGCATAGAAACAAGAGCAAGTCAAAGTCTGGTCAGCAAGCAACCTGCTGGAATTGTGGTAAAACTGACAACATAAAAAAGAACTGTAAAAATCCTAAGAAGACGGAGAACATTAGTACTAACGTTGTAACTGAAGAAGTGCAGGATGCATTATTACTTGCAGTTCATAACTCTGTTGACGACTGAATACTGGACTCTGGGGCTTCTTTTCACACATCTTCTCACCGGGAGTTAATGAGAAACTATGTTTCAGGTGACTTTGGGAAAGTGTACCTGGCTGATGGAGCAGCTTTGAACGTGGTGGAGATTGGAGATGTTGAAATTGCACTCCCTAACAAAAACAAATGAATCCTGCAAAAGGTTAGACACATTCCTGAACTGAAAAAGAACCTCATATCTGTTGGATAGCTTGATGAGGGAGGCCATTAAGTAGTGTTCTCTGATAACACCTGGAAGGTTACTAAAGGAGCACTGATACTGGCTCAGGATAAGAAGACCGGTACGCTATATATGACAACTGGTCTAATTAACAATATTGATACCACAGTTGCAGATAGCACAACAGATATGTGGCATTGCAGACTTGGACACATGAGTCAGAGAGGTATGAAAGAGCTTCAGTCCAGAGACAAGCTCCCAGAACTGAAGTCCGTTGATTTCGGCATTTGTGAAAGTTGCATCATGGGGAAGTAGAAGAATGTCAGTTTCCTGAAAGGTGTCAGGGTGCCAAAGGCAGAAAAACTAGAACTGGGTCTTCCCCAGTGACATCTCTTGGAGGCTCTCGCTATTACGTCACATTCATAGATGATCACAGCAGAAAAGTATGAGTTTACTTTCTGAAACATAAATTTGATGTATTTTCTGTGTTCAAAACTTGGAAGGTCATGGTTGAAACGGAGACAGATCTAAAACTGAAATGTTTGAGATCTGACAATGGTGGGTTCAAGGAGTACTGTGCAGCTCAAGGTATCAGAATGGAGAAAACCATTCCGGGGACACCACAGCAAAATGGAGTTCAGAACGCATGAACAGGACCATCAATGAGCGTGCTAGGAGCATGAGATTGCACGCAGGACTCCCACCAACCTTCTGGGCAGATGCGGTCAACACTGCAGTTTACCTGATCAACAGAGGGTCATTTGTCCCATTAGACTGTAAATTACCTGAGGAGGTCTGGAGCGGCAAAGAGGTCAAATTTTCTCATCTTAAAACTTTTGGTTGTCTTTCTTATGTTTTAATCAATCCTGATGTACGTAGCAGGTTTGATGCTAAGTCAAAAAAATGTTATTTCATTGGTTATGGAGACGAAACATTTGATTATCGTTTCTGGGATGATCAAGATCGGAAGATTATCAGAAACAAAAATGTGATTTTTAATGAGAAGATGATTTACAAGGACAAGACCAATACAAATTCTGGAGCAGCTCCTCAGGAGTCAAAGTTCGTGGAGTTCGACGATCTATCAGAGGACAGAGCATGACGGAGATGGGAATGAGGAGGAGAATGTGTCCGGGGCACCCATTCCTATTATTCCCCAGGCAGGTCAAGAGTCATTCACTACTTCAGCCGCCGTTTGGAGATCAGTCAGGAGCAGGCATTCGCCGCAGCGTTACTCACCAACTTTAAATTACATATTGTTGACAGATAGTGGAGAACCACAAAGCTATGAAGAAACCTTAGCAGATGAAAATTCTAGCAAGTGGGAGCTTGCCATAAAGGAGGAGATGGATTCCCTGCTGAGAAATCAGACACGGGATCTAACAGAACTTCCCCCAGGGAAGAAGACATTGCACAACAAGTGGATGAACCTGGTAAAGACTGAGTCTGATGACAGTAAAAAATACAGGGCCAGACTTGTTGCAAAAGGCTTTCAACAGAAGCAATGAATTGATTACTCTGAGATCTTTTCTCTTGTGGTAAAACTCACAATCATCAGGATGGTCCTGTCTATGATTCCTACCGAAGATCTATTCTTGGAGCAATTAGATGTGAAAACAATTTTTCTTCATGGAGACCTTAAAGAAGACATCTATATGCACCAGCTTGAAGAGTTCGTGGTACAAGGAAAAGAAAATTCAGTTTGTAGACTGAAGAAAAGCTTGTATGGTCTAAAACAAGCTCCTAGACAATGGTACAAGAAGTTTGATAATTTCATGCAAAATGTCGGATACAACAGATGTCAGACAGATCACTGTTGCTATGTCAGGTACTTTGACCATTCCTATATCATCTTGTTGTTGTATGTGGATGATATGCTTATTGCAGAGGCCAACATTTATGAGATCAATAATCTGAAGAAGCAGATGTCAGAGTACTTTGCAATGAAGGATTTGAGGGCGGCAAAACAAATCCTTGGCATGAGAATTGTTAGAGATCGAGTCAAAGGCACTTTGAAACTTTCACAAGCTGAATATGTGAAAAAGGTGCTTAGTAGGTTCAATATGAACAAGGCCAAGCCAGTTGACACACCTTTAGGCAGTCACTTCAGACTCAGCAAAAATCAATCACCCAAGTCAGAGGAGGAACAAGACTACATGAGTAAGGTTCCTTACGCTTCAGCTATTGGTTCACTTATGTATGCTATGGTCTGTACCAGACCAGATATTGCCCATGCAGTTGGAGTTGTGAGCAGATACATGAGTAATCCAGTGAAGGAACATTAGGAAACTGTGAAGTGGATTTTGAGATACCTAAAAGGCTCTTCAGAAATCTGTTTGTGTTTCACAGGAAAGAGTCTAGAGGTACAGAGTTTTGTTGATGCAGATTTAGCTGGAGACATTGACAGTAGGAAGAGTACTACAAGTTATGTTTATACTCTTGGTGGTCTTGCAGTGTCATGGGGCTCTAATCTACAGAAGACAGTTTCTTTGTCCACTACAAAGGTTGAGTATGTTGCAGTGTCAGAGGCTGCTAAGGAGATGATATGGCTGCAGAGTTTCTTAGCGGAATTGGGTAAGGAAGTTCAGAAAGACACTCTCTACAGTGATAGCCAGAACGCCATATTCCTAGCTAGAAATCCAGCATTTCAATCTAGGACTAAGCACATTCAGATCAGGTATCATTTTATTCGATCATTGTTAGATGACGAACAGTTGCTACTTGAGAAAATTTGTGGAAACAAGAACTCTGCTGATATGTTGACCAATGATGTTACACTTAATAAACTGAAGTTGTGTGCATCTTCAGTTGGTCTTCTGACATGAAGACTAGAGCTTTGAGTTGCAGAGGTGGAGGATATCACTTTTGAGGAAAAGGTCGGTACAACCAGCGAATGGTGCAGTCAGTGGGTGATGTAGTCGGTGTCCCAGACTCCAAGTGAGAGATTTGTTGAGTAGGTGGAGCCCGGTCCACCTCCTGTTATGACAATTCTTCTTTATGGCAGATAATCAAAAATTAATGACAACTTAATTTGATTCCTTTTGTGAAGCATCACATGGATTCCTCTCTACCTATGTATCCCGCCAAAGCTTCCCTCCCCTTCAAGCGGTCCCACCAAAGCTTCCCTCCTCTGTTTCCTAAATTAGGCTTTTTAGCTTATTATAAATTGCAAAGCCAAATGGCGTGCTAGACATACACTACCCAAAACTCCTCCTCGGCTGTAGCGTTCAAGGGAAAGGGAAAAGAAAACTGCTTTGTTTTTTTTCTTCCTTTTGGGTTTGCTAAAAGGGAAAAGAAAATTTCTTTTGGTGGCTTTAGAGAGAGAGAGAGGGGGAAGAGAGAGAGGAAAGGGAGAGAAGAAAAAAACTAGAAAGAATTATTTTCTTGTAAAGCGTCGAGGTGCTCGACGGTGTTATTCTTCAAGTTAATAAAATCTTCTGCAGCTCCATGAACGTAAACAATTTGCTGAACCACGTAAACCTTGTGTCGCCTTTTTCTGATGTAATTTTCTCGATCTGTTTTTCGCTTTACTACCGTCGAATTTTTTCACAACAAAAGAGACATCACTCACTTTGCCCAGTTGGAGAATTCATTGATCCTAACGACAGTATTCCTTTGAAAGTAAAAGGAAAGAGTTTGGCCTCAAGTAATAAGAAAATTTCTTCTTTGGCTGAAGCATACGACAGTATTCCCAGGTGGCTTACGGTGCAGCTAAAGGAAGCAACAACCTGCTTTTCTCCCTTGGAATTCCTTTATGTTCTTCCTCTTGGTGTTTCTCTCGGTTTAGAGAGAGAATGTGATAAGGTGAGGAGAGAGAGAGAGGGAGAGTCCTTGTAAACGTAGAGGTGTTCAATGGTGTAATCTTCAAGTTAATAAGATCCTCTGCAACTCTGTGGACGTAGGCAATTTGCCGAACCACGTAAATTTGTGTGTTTCCTTTGTGTTTTCAGTTTTGCAAATTTTTCTAGATCCGATTTTTCGTTTTATCGCCATCACTTTTCACAACAGTTACAATAATGATAAAGTGGGAGAAAGTTATTCCATGTCTGTAGATTGACCAAGCAGTAATATGAAGGGACTGTTCATTGAACGTCACCACATATCCATTGAACTATCAGACGTTATAGAGCCGACCCCACACCTCAACCGTTTTATTATTTTTTTTTTTTTTTGTGATGAAGAACCACTAAATGCATTTCAGATTGGTATTAGATGATAATGAGAGAGCAATTCGGGGTTCCATATTAGCCTAACAATAATAAATTAATAGTTTAATAAGTCTAATTTTAAAGCCATTTCTCAACTAAATTGTTTTTGGTGAGATGTTTTTCATGTTTTCATCTTTAAAAAAGTATTAAAGTTGAAATCCATAAAAACAATTTTTTTTTTAAAGCCAATGCAACCCATTGTTCTACGAAAGCTATTTTTAACTTTCATAAAGTTGAATTTTGTGTCATTACAACTAGTATACTTCTTTCCAAATACTTAAAGTTTGATTATGTTTCCTCGACTAGAATAAACATTATGTAACAAGCATTACAAAGTAGATCCTTTATGACAAAATATATCCAGATAGGTTTAAAAACTCACAACAAACACTTCAAATATGATTAATCTCAAAGCAAATCCAAATGTTTCAATCCCATCTTGATACAGATTGTATTAGAATACCCATACATAATTTTTATCCTTTATCATACATGATAAAAAATATAAAATTTTCACAGAAAACCTGTAAAATTTGCTAATAAAATGGCCACTATATGCATGTCTAAATGAAAAAAGGAAAATAACAACCTTGGATACTTACGTGCTGAAGATAGGCGATGTACTGCGACGCACCTTGTATGAATTGCGTTCCACCTCCTGGAAATTTAAGGTACTCTCCATCTACCTTTAACCAATTTTGATGCCCTTTCACCTCAGCAAGTTTACCATGAGGGACATTGTTGTACCATATCTATTAAATAAAACCAATCTAAATTGAACTCTATGAACCAGTAAAAGAACTAAGAGATAAAAAAACATGAAGATTGTAATTCTATCCACAATAACTACCTTATCCCTGCTGGCCGGCCACTCAACCGATCTCTTATATCCCTTGGGAAGGGGCACAAGACAGGTGGGACTCTCCTCTGGGCAATGGCGCTCTCTATGCTGATAATGCTTGAAATCATGTACCATCTTGAGAGCCTTTTCATTGTCAAGGCAAGGTATGTAGTCAGCACCAGAAGTTACATTGCAGAGCTCCCACTCATGACCAATTAGGTTTTCCTCAGCGCTACGATTGCCTTGGCTGATTCCAGCTTGCTGCTGCTGCTCCTCCCCCTCCTCGTTCAGTGAGTGGACATTCTGGGTCTCCGATGGCCTATTTTCACCGCCGTGGCTTAGATCTTCCAGCCGGTTATCCTCCCTTCTGGTAGTATGGGTTTCATTAGCTCCCACCTGTAACCCTGGCTTGATTTCGATTCCTGTGTCAACATCCTCAAGCTGCTGTTGCTCGGTATCAGGTTGGCCATAATTGCAATTTTTCTTTTCCATCTCTTCATGTATCCNATATCCCTTGGGAAGGGGCACAAGACAGGTGGGACTCTCCTCTGGGCAATGGCGCTCTCTATGCTGATAATGTTTGAAATCATGTACCTTCTTGAGAGCCTTTTCATTGTCAAGGCAAGGTATGTAGTCAGCACCAGCAGTGACATTGCAGAGCTCCCACTCATACCCAATTAGGTTTTTCTCAGCGCCACGATTGCCTTGGCTGATTCCAGCTTGCTGCTGCTGCTCCTTCTGTTTCTTCCCCTCCTCGTCCAGTGAGTAGACGTTCTGGGTCTCCCATGGCCTATTTTCACCGCCGTGGCTTAGTTCTTCAAGCCGGTTATCCTCCCTTCTGGTAGTATGGGTTTCATTAGCTCCAACCTGTAACCCTGGCTGGATTTCGATTCCTGTGTCAACATCCTCAATCTGCTGTTGCTCGGTATCAGGTTGGCCATAATTGCAATTTTTCTTTTCCGTCTGTTCATGTATCTGTTCCTCATTCTGCTTCTTCTCCTCTTCCTCACCTCGGCCATCTGTGGAATCCTGGCATTGTTCAGTTTCAGGGGCGAATTTACCCTCAGGTTGCTCGGTTTCCTCATCAGACTCTCTGTCGTCCACGTGAGATTGCTTTTGCTCGCCGCTCTCTTCAACAGTTCCTTCGGTGTCATGCTCAATCTGCTCCTGACTCTCAATGCCGCTGCTGGCTTCTTTATCCCCCTGATTATGGGTTTCCTCCTCCTCATTCTGCTGCTCCTGCTGACTTTCAGAAGAATCTTCTTCAGAAATTCCAGATTCAGATTGCATGGCAGACTCATCTAGGGCAGACTTTAGCTCTTTGAGATCGAACCGGGAGGCTCGGCGGTCCGAGGAGAGCGATACATGGGAGCGACGGTAGGCGGCGTTCGAGGAGGATGGGGAAGGGGAAGAGGTGAGAATGTAGATTCCCAGAGAGCAGAAAGCGATGAAGATGAGTGTTATGATGATGGAAGACCATGCGAAGGAGGACGACCCTCGCTTGCCCCCGCGGGAGTTCTTGCTCAAAGCACCCATTTTTCTTCTCTCCTTCTTCGGGTGGTTCGGATTGGAGGAGAATATGGTGGTGATTCAGCTTTCTGAAGATTGGATCATGGAGATTTGAAATGGTTGTGAGAGGCAGCGAGAGCGAGGGAGAGGGATCCAATATTTNGTGTTATGATGATGGAAGACCATGCGAAGGAGGACGACCCTCGCTTGCCCCCGCGGGAGTTCTTGCTCAAAGTACCCATTTTTCTTCTCTCCTTCTTCAGGTGGTTCGGATTGGAGGAGAAGATGGTGGTGATTCAGCTTTCTGAAGATTGGATCATGGAGATTTGAAATGGTCGTGAGAGGGAGCGAGAGCGAGGGAGAGGGATCCAATATTCCGCCTGAAAGGCCACACGGGTGGAGTGGCGGGGAAGGTGGACAGACTCACCGACGTTTATAAGCCATTTTGCATGCAAACCGCACAATTCCGATGTCATT
>JXCR01088827.1:23717-46491 GCA_002079205.1 Phalaenopsis hybrid cultivar | reverse complement strand
TTCATCTCACTAGGTTGGGTCAGCCAAATGATTTTTTTTTTCATTGTGTCATATTCTAATAAATTAAGAACATTTTTTGTATAATATGCCTAAGTTTTTCCAGATGTACTTCTGTCTTTCTTAACGTAAGTCGAATATAAAAATCTACTCTCCTAACTGGTTCATCAAATGATAGACGTTTAATGTGTCAAACCATCTAAGATGACTCTCTCTAATTCTGTCTGCCATTGGAGCTACACCAACCCTATCACAGATATATTCATTTCGCAATTTTATCTCAATGTGTACTGCCACTCATCCACCTACACATTTTCATCTCAGTAACACTTAATTTAGTTTTATGCTTCTCTTTTAAAGGCCAATATTCTACGTCATAGAACATTGCAGGTCTCATCACCATGTTATAAATCTTTTTTTTTAAAGTCTAAATTGTAGTTTTCTATCATATCATAGGCTCGAAACATTCCTCCACTTCAAACTTCAACTAGCCAACTTGAATTCAACTAATAACATCCCAATCTATATCATCATCACTTCAAACAATAGATCTGAGATATCTACAACGTTCAAACCTTTTAAATAGATTATTTTCATTATAAAAAAGAGTTATAATTTTATGAATTGAATTATTATTATTATGGTTCCAAAAATCCATGTACTTCGTGCTCTTAACTCGTAATTTGTTTTCCACCGACAGTTTGTGACAAGAAGAAACACTTCAATTNAGTTAGGTTTAAGTTCTAATTTAAACCTAAAATAAATATAATTATTAGTTAATTTGGCTTGATGTCAATTTAAAATTGGATTGACTGAATTAATTTGTTTAATTAGAGCTCAAATTAAACAAATTGATGATTAGGAAAATGATAATGAAAGTAAAACAATGAGAAAATTATCTCTGAAATATTGAGCGATGAATAATAAATCTAAATATGAGTTTGTTGATTATAATACTAAGTGATTGATGGAACATAGCCACTACAGGAAAACAGAATATAAGCAACGACAATATCAACGGCCTAATTTGCATCGTAAATATTGGTTTAATTTTCTACGGTTTAGCGACGGATGCTTAATGTTTAAATTTTTCGACGATATTACTACTATCAGATCCATCGCTTTGTTTGAAAAAATTTTCCACCAATTTATTTAGACCTTCCAATGTTGTTAACTGTCGGTTAATATCTAACTTAAAATTGAAGGGTACCTACCGTAACTAAGGCTTCATAACTTATCATGTATACCACAAAAATCCCCATTTTTTCCTATGCTCCGCGTCGCTCTACCTGGTTTCGTCCTAAATCACCCCCACCCCTCCCCTCTTGAGACACTTTTCCTCCTCGCTCGACAACGATCCACCGCTCCAGGGTCAGCCCATTGCTTCGACAGCACTCCTCCTCTTCCAATTCGCGGCTCATGGTTCGCAGCTCTGGTGCTAGGGCATCGCAGCTTACAGAGACCACCGAAACCGTCACAGATATGGCGTCATACATGCAAAAAATGAAGTTTAGGTGTTAAATTTTTAAATACATAAGAATTGAGTAGTATGTATTCAAATATTTGTTTTGCTAGAGTGAATTTTTTTCTACACACAACACCCATATAATGAGAAGTGTGACAACACAACATCACATAATTCTTATGAAATCATGTTGTGTGTTGATAACCCCTAACTTTGCTTTGAGAAATTTTTTAATGAAAGCATCAAATGATACTTTTTAGTAATCATTATCAATATCACGTAGGCATCATCTTCATTACATATAAGAGAAAACTGTAAATAAATTCTTACGCATCGTCACAATAATAAAATGCAACAGGAAAGTAAAATCATTTTGTTAGTGTAAATTCAAAGCATATTCTGCTAACTATAAGCAAACAAATGAGCTTACGAAAAATTCTCTTAAGAAACAAGTTTGAGTAATTTGATGTTTGATTCATTATGATCATGAAAATGAAATGGAAACTGATATAATACTGTGGGTTATTGTTTTTTTCTTTTCTCTGAAAATTCTTAATATCTTGGAACAAATTGAAGTAGTAATGTGGCTTGGAATTGGATTTGTTAGTACATTGATCTTATACTGAGTTGGGTTTTGAGCAATGAAAATTTCCAGCCATTATTAAAATTCAACCAATTTTTTGAATATATTATTATATATTCAAATTTTAGGATGGAAATTAAAATTTTTTTTCTTGAGGTAAGTTCTAAGCTCTGCTGAAGCTCTCGTGAAAGTAATTATGGCTCAGGTGAGATGTTATTCTCTTTTGGTGATGTGTATTCTATGAATATTTTGGTTAGTGCAATGTTTGTTGAGGTTTACTAGCATTCGATATACTCCCATCATATTAGATTGAATCTTTCATAGTGAATTTTGGTGTTTCTACTCTGATTTGGTTTGTTGTTTGAGCTAACTTGTTTTTTTATGGTTAATTTACTATTGATAAGCTCACATTTCTTCATTGATCTTCACTGGTTGTTGAGATTGATTTTTTGTGTTGTGATGAATTTTAGCCTTCAATAAAACTTAACCAATTTTGAATATGTTTTCCTGCTGGTAAGTTCTTAGCTCTAATTGGTTATCATTTATGTCTTTATTTTGGTGGTTCGTTTGGTGGTTTTTCTTTTTCTTTTTTTGATTTTTGTTAGTTTGATTTATCTCTCTTTTTTTTTGTGCTCGTCTTGTTTGATTTGCTTTGCAGGTCTGTTGGTCTTTGAAGACTTCTTTTTTTTTCTTCTTTCGCCTTGAAGCTTTTACTGTTTGTTTATTTTCTCTTGTTTAAATGTGATCATTGTTGTGTTTGCTTAAATGTTCAATCCCAAACTATTTGTTTAAGAAGATTTACATACATACCCCTAAATTTCTATGTATTTACATACCTAACACTTAAACTTTATATTTTAATACAACTTTTCAAGTACATGTAAGGTTGAATGTTTAAAAAAAAATGTAAGTTTAGGTGTTAGATATGTAATTACATAAGTTTTGGGAGAAGAATTTCTTATATATATTTAAATCTTAAGCAAAAAAAGGATCCATGCATGACAGATTTGAAATTTAATAGGATTGATCCACCATTTGGTTTCGCATATAGGGTAGGTCTATGAATTTAGGGCTTCACGCTCAAAATTTAGGACATTTAAAGATTATGTTATAATGTGTTGCGTAGGGTATGCCTGTTAATTTAGCTCGAATAATGATAATTGCTTGAAAATTCATTTTGGATCGAATTTCTTTCGAACCAACCTTCAGTCGGATCGAAATCTGATCGTTTAACATCATATTGATGATAGGTATATTGAAGATTGTTAATTAGAGTAACATTGATTCAAAAACCAACTAAACATATAAATGAATTATGAATTAACGAATAGTCCAAATTCATAATTTGTTTTTATGGTTTTTGGTTGGATTTAAGATAAATGTATTTTATTAAACTCATTGAGGCATCTCTTTCTAATATTGTATGCAACTGTAGCTACTCTAACACTTTCACTAATATATTTATTTCTTATTTTGTTTTCAATTGTAAAGCCAATCATAGAACTAAACATTCTCATCGTCGCAACCCATAGCACGATTAATTGTTTAGCTTGAAATATCTTTTTAAAAGAAGATATTTCATATGTTGTAAGAGTGTTTACTGTTTTCTTAATTGTGTAGTTTAATTTTCATTGCCAAAATAGAAACCCGCTTCGAAATCTAATTTCCATTGTCAATTAGATTTTGAAGTGATTTTCCATTTGGGGAAGAAAATTAAATTTTGAAGCGAATTTTTATTTTGACAATGACAATTAAATTTCACATTGGAGGATGCAGTGAAAACTACTACATCATATGAGATATTCTTTCTAAAAAAATAATTTGAGGTGTGAAATTAATCACATATGGGGTTTGCGGAGACGAGAATGCTTAGATTTATGATTGTTTTTTCACTTGGAAAATAAAATGCAAAAAAATAAATAAACCGTGTAAGGTTTGGTGTAGTTATTGTAACAGACAAGATTAGATAAAAAAAAAACTCAAAAAAAAATTAGAACAATAATCGGTTTTCGATATCCCGAACAGCAATAAGCTGTAAACATTCTGCTTTCTAGTTGAATTTGTATCAGATGGAAATAAATTTTATTCAAAATTTTAGTTCGTAGCTCAACTCATTTATTTAGATATGATATTTATTTGAGTCAAAATTCAAATCAGTCAAATTTTGAATGATTAATATTATTCGAGTATCTCAAACATTTAGCCATTCTAACGTTTTCATCACCATTTTTTATAGCTCCATGATTATGTCAATTACTAAAATTAAATTCTATATACTCATTTGAATGCACTTTATAATGTGATGATGTTGTCATGTTTGTAGGTAAATATGAATATTCGTACATAAAAATCATGGATGTACAATAAACTTTATCCAGATAGAAAAATGATCACTGAATATTTCATGAATGGTGTAGAGGTTTTAGTGGCTGCAACATTGCAATTTTCATCTTACCTATCTGAGGGTAGGTTTTGATGTCATGCTCAAAACATAGAAATCGTGCAAACTTAACACATGACAAAGTAAAATATGATTTATATCGTCGGGGGTTTCAATCTAATTAGTGGATTTGGACTTCGAATGGGGAGTTTGACTCTGCAGCATTCAACTCAGTTCCTTCAACGAGCTATGATCCTCCACCTGCATTTCACTCAAGTAGATTTGAAAAGATGATCNTTGATTCAAAAACCAACTAAACATATAAATGAATTATGAATTAACGAATAGTCCAAATTCATAATTTGTTTTCATGATTTTTGGTTGGATTTAAGATAAATGTATTTTATTAAACTCATTTAGGCATCTCTTTCTAATATTGTATGCAACTGTAGCTACTCCAACACTTTCACTAATATATTTATTTCTTATTTTGTTTTCAATTGTAAAGCCAATCATAGAACTAAACATTCTCATCGTCGCAGCCCATAGCACGATTAATTGTTTAGCTTGAAATATCTTTTTTAAAAGAAGATATTTCATATGTTGTAAGAGTGTTTACTGTTTTCTTCATTGTGAAGTTTAATTTTCATTGCCAAAATAAAAACCCGCTTCGAAATCTAATTTCCATTGTCAATTAGATTTTGAAGTGATTTTCCATTTGGGGAAGAAAATTAAATTTTGAAGCGAATTTTTATTTTGACAATGACAATTAGATTTCGCATTGGAGGATGCAGTGAAAACTCCTACATCATATGAGATATTCTTTCTAACAAAATACTTTGAGGTGTGAAATTAATCACATATGAGGTTTGCGGAGACGAGAATGCTTAGATTTATGATTATTTTTCTACTTGGAAAATAAAATGCAAAAGAAATAAACTTGTGTAAGGTTTGGTGTAGTTATTGTAACAGACAAGATTAGATAAAAAAAACTCAAAAAAAAAAATTAGAACAATAATCGGTTTTCGATATCCCGAACAACAATAAGCTGTAAACATTCTGCTTTCTAGTTGAATTTGTATCAGTAGAAATAAATTTTATTCAAAATTTTAGTTCGTAGCTCAACTCATTTATTTAGATATGATATTTATTTGAGTCAAAATTCAAATCAGTCAAATTTTGAATGATTAATATTATTTGAGTATCTCAAACATTTAGCCATTCTAACGTTTTCATCACCATTTTTTATAGCTCCGTGATTATGTCAATTACTAAAATTAAATTCTATATACTCATTTGAATGCACTTTATAATGTGATGATGTTGTCATGTTTGTAGGTAAATATGAATATTCGTACATAAAAATCATGGATGTAGAGTAAACTTTATCCAGATAGAAAAATGATCACTGAATATTTCATGAATGGAGTAGAGGTTTTAGTGGTTGCAACATTGCAATTTCCATCTTACCTATCTGAGGGTAGGTTTTGATGTCATGCTCAAAACATAGAAATTGAGCAAACTTAACACCTGACAAAGTAAAATATTATTTATATCGTCGGGGGTTTCAATCTAATTAGTGGATTTGGACTTCGCATGGGGAGTTTGACTCTGCAGCATTCAGCTCAGTTCCTTCAACGAGCTATGATCCTCCACTTGCATTTCACTCAAGTAGATTTGAAAAGATGATCTTTGATGGGATAACACTATATTACCCGAGTCAAGTGCAAGATGAGACACCAAATCAGGAGGCTCAAACTTTTTCTGATTTTTTGAATGCTGCTCAAATACTATTATGGGAGGGATGTACTTCTCATTATGAGTTATCAGTAGCTCTTAGAATACTAAAAATTAAAAAAGAGTTTAATATACCTTGAGAGTGCTTTAATCAATTTACACGATTACTGAAAATGACTAATCCAAAATAAAATTTTGTTCCAGAAGACTTACATCAAACGAAAAAATGATCTCTAAGTTAGGTTTAAAAACAGAGAAGATTGATTGTTGTGTGAACGGTTATATGTTATTTTATAAGTCCAGTGCAAAAGAGACTCGGTGCAGATTCTGTAATTTTCCAATATTGAAACGCCAGAAAAAAAAAGAGCAAGAAACAAGTTCTTTATAAGAATTTCTTCTATTTTCCGCTTATTCCATATCTTTAGAGACTATTTACTTCCTCGCTTACTGCTCCACATATGACGTGACATTGTAGCAGATTAGAGGATATCAATACAATGAGTCATCTTACAGATGGGGAAACATGAAAAAATTTTGATCGTAAACATACCGAGTTAGTTGTGGAAGCACGTAACTTGAGACTTAACATATGCTCTGATGGCTTCTTACCATACAGACAGACCGCGACACACGACTCTTATTGGTCAGTGATTGTTATGTCGTGCTACTTACCACACATGTAAGTTAGAGTTTAGCCAAACTACTGAACATCTAAGATAATTGTAATTAAGTATCTTTAATGACACATGAGTTAATTATGAATTACTATATTAATGATCGGAACAATGGAGTAACGAATGAGGGCTTGCTAGATTTTGCTTGAGGCTCATGTGCACTGTCAAAAATTGGCAAATTTATGATGTGAATGACTACAAGTTTCATACGAGTTCTTACTAGAAGAAAAAAAAGTCTTATAAGTCTGGTTTTTGTGTTAAAATAAATGATAAATCAGACAATAAGATAAATTACTATGGGATTCTCGAAGAATTTGTTGAACTATCTTATCCCGACTCTATTTGTGGGAGTGTATTCATGTTCAACTGTGATTGATTCGATCTTGTTCATAATCGTGGAACAAGGGTTATCCAACAATATAACATCGTACAAGTAAAAGTGAACAAAAGATATGATAAATTTGATCCGTTTATTTAAGCAAGGCAAGCAAGTCGGGTTTTTTTTTTCTTCCACATCCTCATAGAATAAGAGGCAAAGTTAATTGGGCAATAGTCTTAAGCAGTAAAACTACAATGAATATTAATATTCATAACTCAATTGAACCTGCTCATCAAGAAATAAAAATGACAGATTCATACATTCCGCTTGATACTATCGATGAAGAGGTCAATTTAGCAGATGATATTGATGAACACGAAGAAATTAATATCAATGAGTATGACCTTGACAATGATTTGGATGAAGTAATTTTAACTACATCCTCAAGCGACTCATCAGAGGAGGTAACTAAAATGTGTAAGTTTTATTTTGTTTTTACTTTGTACATCAGTGTTTTGAGTTTCAGTAGATTAGCACTTTACAACTTTCCCTTTCGGTTACTGTGTATTTAGTAGTCTATGAATTGCATGCAATTAGTGTTGTCGTTTGTAATTAAACTTATTTTCCTATTCGTAGATGACTTCTAGAGGGAGGGGGGTCTCACCCTTATTGGGAGAGGTGGCACATTTCGGAAGTCCACTAATAGAAGAGGTCGTGGATGTGGTGGTACAGAGACCACCACACTGTCTCCACCTCCAATCCTAACAAACACGACAACACCTCCACCAGTCGTGACTACGACACTACTGCCGCCACCAACCACTACACCACCACCGTCACCAGCCACGACACCGCCACCGCCATCGCCATCAGCCATCACGCCACCACTACCACCAGTTGTGGCCATGCACCACTAACTCCACCAGCTGCGACCACGATACCACCAACACTGTCAGCATCAACTGCAATTGATGCACTGTCTAGTTCGAGCAATAAGAGCAGCCGTCATCAGCTCCGGGCAGTAAGGAACACTTAAATTTTAATTTAATAATGACATTACCATCGTATGTTTTTTAATTTAACAAGGAAANAAAAGGAAGATCCATACCAAGGAGGAGCCACACATCTGCAGGAACTTCAATCACAAGGTGAGTGATCGTTCGCACAACTAGTTCGATGATATATGTCAGACATGTAAGCACCCCTTGTGGCTCGGAGAGGATGTGTTTGTCGCACTGCATAACACCTGAGACTCTCTCGAGTATCAAAAGAAGAGGGAGCATGTGACACGTCTAAAAATATGCTACTTTATATATATATTTTTATGCTTATTTTTAATGATATTACAATTTAATGGAAGATATTTGTGTGTTTTTGGTTTCAGGTACAAGAGATGGAGTTTTGAAGAAAATAGAACAAAAATGGTGCAATTTGGAGTCAAATGGAGCAAGGAAAAAAATTTTGACCTGACGCATTTTGATATGTATTTCTCTTCTATGCTTAACTTCCTTTACATTTATCACATATTTTTGAATAAAATTGCACTTAAAAGAAATGTTATTTTCATATTTATCTTGCAGGTAAAACACTTGGAGCGGATTGGAGCTGAAATAGGGCGAACCAGAGCGAAATGGGGGTGCTACCAACAGGGTGACACTTATACGCCAGAATATGGCCCCTAGGCTCTAGTCCCCGCCCAGAAAACATAAAAGATGGCACCATGGCACCACTTTCTGGCGCATAGGCACCTGAAATGATTGTGGACGAATTCTAGACGCCACAAGGAGTTATTAAGCAAACTTTGGCACTTGGAAAGACACCTTTTCGCATTTCAAAGTCCTGAAATCTCCAGGAACACTGAGAGGTCATAGATAGGAGTAGGAAATGTAGATTTCTATATTTTCTGAAGGGATTGGAGAAGAGATTTTGAGAGATATCTGAAAGGAATTGTATTCGCATTGCATTGATCAACATGAAAGTTAGAGGAATTTTCATCTTTCTTTCGAAGGGAAAAAATTAAGTATTATGTTCTTCATTATCTTATAATTGTTGCAAACTCTTATCTAGTAGTTTTTTTTTTATTTCAAAGAAATTTTCTATTGTGTTTTCTCCATGCTTAGTGAGTAGTTTTCCTTACTCGTTCCTCTTGTTATGAAGGTGGGAAAATTTGTTTTATGGTAGAATAATTTTAATTTCTATGTGACGAGTAATATCTCCATTGTTTCATTGACATAACATATTGGCCATATGTTATGTTAAAATTTGTTGTAAGTTGAAACTAAGACTCAGAAGGGCAGTGCCTTCACAACTTGAGTGCACTCACATTGTCCGATTGACTATGGTGAAGTTGTTTAGGAGGCAATGCATTGTCAGAGGAATATTCATTAATTGCGTGTAAATTTGTGTTTCTAGGGAGACATGCTAGATTCTTATCAATTTAATTTAGAGTTAGAAACTAAAGGACCGGTTAGTCTTAAAGAGAAGGCATAGTGTATAATCTAAATGTGACGGGCTAGAACCTACCCAACATAAACTTAGATTTAGGAACTTAACTCTAAGTTAGCCAATGTTCATACACTTAGAAGAGGCTAGGTTTGATCCTATTGCCACTGACTACATTAAACTCTAAGAATTTCATTCATACACCTTATCTAGGTCATTACAAGAGAAAGATAGTTTTTACATCTCAAAATTCACCAAACAAATTTATCTAGTTAGGTTTATCTTTAGATTTAGGTTTGTGTTTAGGAGTAGTTTTATAAAAACACCTTTAATCGACTTTCCAAACTAAGATATGATAGTAGAAGACTAGAATTATGTTAAGAGATTTCTTACCTCCCTTATCTGTAGGATCAATACTCTAGGTTTTAAAGAAAATCCTATATTATTTGAAACGACAAGTGCACTTACGTAAAACCCATAGTGTGTGAAATATAAATCAAATTCCTATAACATATTCATTTTGCACACTAGCTATCTAAGAAAACCGGGTCAAGTTTTTGGCTAGGAAACTAAATAATTGTGTAATTTTGAGTCGGGTCAGCAAGCAAAACAAAATTGCCACTCTGACTGCGAGGCCATGGGGCCATCGAATCATACCAGTGAATCACTCCCCCATATGAAGTACAAAGAGGCTGGCAAGGCTTATTTTTTGCATTAAAATTAAATGTATGTTAATTATTCCATTACACTGACAAATACTGGAGAAATAACAGGAGCCAATTACTGTAGAGTTACACCAGCGCACCTATAGGTGGCAATCAGATCAATCCTAGGTTGATAGCAGAACTTAGGTGACCCAGGTAATTCACAAGGTTAATGAGTATAAAATTCAACCAACTATTGAAATTTATTTTGCTTTAAACTTTCATTAATCATATTTTCTGTAGGAGGCCTTCCAGAGACTCAAGGAGGGTCGATCTCAACAATCGAGTTGTGTTTCAGGCACATCTCACGATCCTTCTGAGTACAACCTTTGTAGGGAGGCTGTCGACGACGAGAAGAAGGGCAAGGTCTATGGGATGGGGTCCCAGACACCAACCTATAATGTCTGTTTGTCCTTTAAGACATCTGGTGCATCTACTTCCACTGCACAAGAGGAGGAGATGCTTCGTCAAGTTGCTACCCAGGTAGCCTCCCTGAGATCGGATATGAGGGCAGAGATCGAAATGGTGTTGCGTTTTGAATTGCATATCGAACACCTAAACCTCAATTTTTACATACATGCTGATTTACCCATACAAGAAAAGGTGTATTTGACTTTTTAAAAGTTAAAATGATGATATTTTTGATGTGATATGAAAGATGTGGGTGGTATTAATTTAAAAGGTTAAGTTTATGCACGGGAGCTAGAGTTTTATTTCAGTTTATATGTCTTGGTATGTGTGTTTGAATTTGCTATTGTGCCTCTATATTTTAGCATGACATGTAATTAGGAGAGTCTACCCTCTATAAATAGAGGTGTTTTTTTGTGTGGGCTGAAGATGGAGAGTATTTTGATTGATTGTAAGAACCTTTCCCATATCCTTCCGGGTTAAGAAGTGTATTCAGTATCCTGTAGTGACGCCTACGTGGTGATCAACCATCGTTCATTACAATTTATGCATTCTTCCCTTTCTTGGGATTTTCGGTCCAAACTTTTTCCTAATTTCTGGATCTTCTGAAGTTCAGATTTCTACTTTATCTAGTTTCTAGTATCATTTTGGTATCAGAGCACTCTTTTTGCACATTTTTTCTTTTCATTCCTTTGAGTTCTTACGCCTATCATCCTTTTTCTTTGGAATTCTGTCTAGATTTTTTACTCATGTTTTTTCTCTGAATTTTAGTGGCTGCAAGAACCACCTTGAGGCTTTCTGTCCAGATTTCCAGGGTTGCAGCCCAGGTTTTCCACGTTTTGCCGTCCATATTTGTTGATTTTTGTTCTGCTTCCAGTTCTTGCAGTTCCAATTTTCCAAAAAATCTAGTTTTCTGGTTTTTCCAGCAAGTTCTGGCCGCAATTCTCTGTTGTCCAGTCGTGGGTTTCCTCTGCCATCCGAATTCCCTGCTTTTTAGCGGCAAATTTCTTCGCCCCGCCGTGGGATTCCTCTGTACAGCCCGTGGAAGATTGCGATTGGATATCTGCAGCCTCGTATTTCGTTTGCAGACTGCTGATGTTATCCTTGTTACAATGAAGATTGATTTATTGCAATTTTTGCTTCGGAATTCTTGGATTGCAAGAATCTGTTTCTGTGAATTCCAAATCAATATATAAATTTCGGTTTTGCAGTGAATCTGAGTTCTGTAAATCGGCTCAAGAATTTTCCAAGTTTGTCCCTGCATTCGTTTGTGGTTCTTTCTGCTCTCAATCATGTCACCAAGGAGGAACAATGTCCGTCAAGCACGAGATTTGATTGTGGAAGAAATGCAACAAGAAATTCGTTGTCTATAAACAAGATTGACCTTCTTAAACAACGAGATCTAGAAGAACGTAAAAATGAATCCAAAATGAGGTGATCAGCGAGGAAGAAAATAACCCATTCCATCAAGAGACATCGAGTAGCGATGAACAGCCTCTCAATATGTGGAGAATGAAAATCGACGAAAATCTCCAAATTTTATAATCAAAATTAACCTTCCTGATTTTGATGGAAGATTAGATCACGTTGAATTCATCAATTGGGTATATACAGTCGAATGAATTTTGGAATTCAAGAAGGTGCTATAAGAACATATCGTCAAACCAGTAATGATTAAATTGAAGAAAAATACCTCACTTTGTTGGAAAAACTTGAAGATAATTCCACAAAGAGAGAGAAGATCCAAGATCACGTCGTGGACAAAAATAAAGAAAGAAATGCAATGAAAATTCACACCCGACCATTACCGGCAAGAAGTCTTCATCCGAGTTCATAACCTTCATCAACAAGGATTATCTGTGGAGAAATATATCACTAAATTTGAACAGTTGAGGCTGAAGGACAATCTTTCTGAACCCAAAGAGTACACTATTGCACAATTTTTTTGGGTGGTCTAAGATCATCTATCGCTAATTTGGTTCAACTTCAACCGTTCTGGATATTACATGATTTGATTAACTTGTCGGTGAAGGTTAAAAAACAACAAATATTGGGTGAGAACACTAGGCGGTTCCAGCAAACCAGTCCACTTTCGAACACAGGCCGATGTTCGAAATGTCGAAAACAGCAGCAAAAATGCTGCCCAGCAGCAAGGGACTACTACCACAGCGAGGGAATTAACTACATCCATTATAAAATGCTTCAAATTTCATGGGTTCGACCACATATCCTAGACTTGTTCTAATCGGCAAATTATTTCATTGGTAGATGAGGTTGATAAAGAGGAAAATAATGTGGTGGAAGAAAAAGATAACAATCCAACGGAGGACCAAATCCTAAAGGCAGACAAAAATGAATTACTTGTGATAAGACGCCTCACAATTATCGCAAAATCTTCCAATAATGATTTGTTATGACATAACATCTTTAGAAACGCAATGCACAGTTCGAGACAAAGTTCATAACCTTATCATCAAAGATAGAAGTTGTGAGAATGTGGTTGAAGTAACCATGGTGGAGACGCTTGGGCTAACTACTTAACCTTATCCCCATCCCTACCAACTTATGTGGCTCAAAAAGGGGCTAAAATCAAAGTAAATCAACAATGCATGATGTCATTTTCGATTAGTCAGGAACTTCAGGAGCATGTTTTATGTGATGTAATTTTATGAACGCTTGCCACATATTGCTTGGTCAGCCTGAGCAATATGACTGTCGTATAATACATGATAGGCAAGCTAACACTTATTCCATTATCAAAGAGGGAATTCAAACCACTTTGGTGTTTATGAAGGAGGAGATTCAGGCGGGGATTGAAATCAACACTTTTGTTAGTGTGGAGCCAGGTTCGATTTCCCACTCCCGCCTCTAGATCGCAAATATTGCAAACCCCGCTCCCGCTCCCGCTCCTCCTTCCGTTTCACAAATCGGCGCCAGCGCTCCTCTGTCGCGAATCGAAACTTCGCTTTGCCCCGCTCAACTGTTCCCGCGCTAGGTTTCGCGATAAAAGACATCGCAGCGGCTCTCCTTTGGTTTCTAAGTCACGATTTTTTATATTCTTCTTCGGACTTCCGCGGGACAGAGGAAGAGAAGTACAAGCAGTGATTCTTTGCGGCAGAAGAAAGAAGAAAGAAGAAAGAATAAGAAGAAGAAGATCGTTCTCCCTTGACTTCTTCTTGGTGGCTTGTGGCAAAAGAAAAATTGAGTTTATTTCTCTTATAAGTTTATCTTCTTCGGTGTATCTCGGTGTAGTGCTTTTTCGGTGTATCTCGGTGTAGTGCTTTTTCGGTGTATCTCGGTGTAGAGCTTCTTCGGTGTATCTCATTATAGAGAGAGAAGAAGATAGAGCAACGAACTGAGAGATTCCTTTTGTAAGTCGAGACGATCGACTGGTGTAAATGTCTCAAGTAGTAAAATCCTCTACAACTACATGGACATAGGAAATTTGCCGAACTACGTAAATCTGTGTATTCCGCTGTGTTACTATTTTATGGTGTGAATTTTCTCGTTCTATTTTTTTTGCTTCGTCAAAGATCGCTTTCTTATTTTATTTCTATATATATACCACAACAACTGGTATATATCATAACAACTGGTATTAGACCCGTGTTTCAGACTTAAGAAAGAATGTGGTTGCAGATAAAGTGAAGGTTTCAGGGATCGAGAAATTTGATGACACAGATTTTGGTGATTGGAGGATGCAGATAGAAGACTCCCTCTATGGGAAGAAACTTCATCTTTCGGAAAAAGACCTGAAAAAATGGATGAGGCTGAATGGAATCTGTTGGATCGACAGGTTCTGGGGGTTATTCGATTGACCCTATCGAGGTCCATTGCACACAACGTCGTCAAGGAGAGGACGACTACAGATCTCTTGGCAGTCTTATCATGTATGTATGAAAATCCATCGACGAATAACAATGTGTACTTAATGAAGAAGTTATTCAATTTGAAGATGGTCGAAAGTGTTTCTATTGCTCAATACCTGAATAATTTCAATACTATCACAAATCAATTGTCGTCTGTTGAAATTGATTTTGATGATGAGATACGTCCGCTGATATTGTTGGCATCGTTGACAAATAGTTGGGAAGTCATGATAATGACAATTAGTAGTTCTGCAGGTAAATCTAAATTGAAATGTGATGATATCCGTGATTTGATTTTGGCTAAGAAGGTGCGAAAGAAATATTCTGGCCAAGAAAGTGCGCATAAAAGATTCTGGCGAGATCTCAGGTACGAGTTCGACACTAAATATTGATTTCAGAGGGAGATGACAGGACATAAACTCAAATAGAGGGAGATCAAAATCAAAATATGATCAGTAGACAACTTGCTGAAATTGTGGCAAGTTTGGCCACGTAAAGAGAAATTGCAAGAATCCCAAGAAGATGGAGAATGATAGCGCAAATATGGTATCTGAAGGAGTACATGATGCACTATTGCTGGCAGTTCATAATTTTGTTGATGATGAAAGTGAAGAGGAGAGCGGGTTTGGTGCAGCCATTCCTATTGTTCCACAGACAGATGACGGAGAACCACAGAGCTATGAAGAAATCTTGCAAGATGAAAGTTCCAGCAAGTGAGAGCTGACAGAACTTCCACCAGGGAAGAATGCATTACACAAAAAGTGGATGTACCGGGTGAAAACTGAGCTTGATGACAATAAGAGGTGCAGAACTAGACTTGTTGAAAAAAGCTTTCAGCATAGGCAGGATATTGCTCATACAGTGAGAGTTGTAAGCAGAGACAATAATAACTTAGGAAATAGCTTGGAGGTGTAAGGCTATGTGGACCCTGTTGATATGTTGACTAAGAGTGTTACTCTTGAGAAACTGAAGTTGTGCACAACTTCAATTGGTCTTCTGGTGTGAAGACAGGACTTTGAGTTGTAGAGGTGGATTCACGTTTGAAGAAAAAGTGAGACGACGCCAGTGGAGGATATTAGTTTGAGGAAGAAGACGTTGTAGCAGTTGTACCAGTCTCTAAGTGGGAGTTTTGTTAGTGTGGAGCTTGGTTCGATATCCTGCTCCCGCCTCCTGATCACGAATATCGCAAGTCCCGCTCCCGCTCCCGCTCCCGCTCCTCCCAATTCGCGAATCGACACCAACGCTCTTCTGTTCGCTTCGCCCCACTCAACTGTTCCCGCGCCAGGTATCGCGATAAAAGGCATCATAGCAGCTCTCCTTTGGTTTCTATGTCACGATTTTTTGTGTTCTTCTTCGGACTTCCTTAAGATAGAGGAAGAGAAGTGCAAGCAGTAGTTCCTTGCGGCAGAAGGAAGAAGAAAGAAGAATAAAAAGATTATTCTCCCTTGACTTCTTCTTAGTAGCTTGTGACAGAAGAGAACCTGAGTTTATTTTTCTTGTAAGTTTATCTTATTCGATGTATCTCGGTGTAGAGAGACAATAAGAGAGCAACGAGGTGAGAGATTCCTCTTGTAAGTTGAGACGATCGGCTGATGTAAATTCCTCAAGTAGTAAAATCCTCTACAACTCCGTGGACGTAGGCAATTTGTCGAACCACTAAATCTTTGTGTTCCACTGTGTTACTATTTTTTGGTGTGAATTTTCTTGTTCTATTTTTTCGTTTTAGCAACGATCGTTCTCCTATTTTATTTTTATACATATACCACAACAACTGATATATATCATAACACAATTTTACTCCTCCATTGTTTTTGAAAGATCTTAAAGAGACAACTATGAATAATTCTTTATCATAACCGAGAGTTCTGGATTGATACAATAGTACAAAGACATTTCCGACAGAGATGCCTGCGGGATTGCTTCCTATGAGAGAGGTACAACATATCATTGACCTCGTGCGTGATTCGATCATCCCCAACAAACTTGTATATAGAATGTCTCCAAAAGAGCACGAGGAACTTCAACACCAAATGGATGAGTTGAATCACAAAGGCTTGGGGTGACAAAGTGATAGCTCGTGCGCGGTTATGATTATCTTAGTTGTAAAGAAGGATGGATTTGAAGATTCGATGTTGGAAGATGCTTGGATCAACAAACTTAACCTACTTGAAGATTAGAGCGATTCTAATGTTTTTCAATGTCACCGAGTTGGCTGCCATTAGGAATCAAATTTTGAGATTGCCAATATGAGGGAATGTTGCCAACCTCGAGAGAATGAAGCGGGAGCTATAATTTTATTTCAGTTTTTATGTCTTGTTATGTGTGTTTCAGTTTGTTGTTGTGTCTATGTTTTAGGATGATATACTTGTAATTAGGAGAGTCTAGCATCTATAAATTGAGGTTTTTTTGTATGAGCTAAGGATGGAGAGTATTGATCTTTCCAGGTTAATAAGTGTATTCAATATCCTGGAGTGGCGATTCAATATCTTGGAGTAGCACACAGGTGGTGATCAACCTTCATTCATTATAGTTTTTTGCATTCTTACCACGGGATTTTTGGTCCAAACATTATCCTGTTTTTTGGATTTTCCGAAGAGCGGATTCCTATTTTACCTTTTTTTCCGGTATCAGTTTAGGCGTTAGATATGTCAATACATAGGAATTGGGTGGTATGTATGCGAATGTCCTCAAAAAGAAAATAGCCTAAACAACCTCCATTCGCAGTTAATTAAAAAAAAAACGAGCACATCAAACGAATTGGGCAAAAGAAACCGAAAGAAAGATTAAAATCCCAGAATCATAGAAACAAAATCACTAATTCTCTCATAAAAAAAAAAAAAAGAAAAACATGATAACTACATTATATTCAATAAAATTTTACGGGCCCTTTCCAGTATTTATTCCTACTGAAAATTCAACAAATTCACCGACATGCTGTTCAATCAACTGTGCAACCAGTTGTAGTTAACATCCAATACGAAATATTACAATCAATTCAAATTTTTAGAACATAGATTTCGAGGTCGATCCAGAAAATAACAAGATGATCGGCACACCAAAAAATTAAAAAAAAAAACAAAAGAAAAATATCAATTCCCCCAGAAAAGGAGCTTATAGTGTAATGAACCATAAATTTTTAGAAGTCAAGTATGATTTCAAAGTGTAATAAAAACGAGTCACCTTCACAGCACCGCAAATGCGCTCATGATTTCTGGGAAGAGACTCTATCGTTGTAGGCTTCGAGATTCTTCGTATAAGCTTCAAGTTCTTCGTAATACGAATCCCAAACGCAAGGGAAGCAGCCGTTCCCACAGCAATCGCCTGGTTCAGGCTTCTCCGGCGGCTGTGGAGGCTGATCCGACGAGAGAGAAGAGCATTCATGCGGTTGATGGGTTGGTGATCCCTCTTTCTCCTCACTCTGCTTGGTCTCGTTGCCGCCGCCGTTCTTCATGATAGAGTCCATCCGAGGGCTCGATGCGGTGGCTTTGAGGGATGCGTATTCTTCTATTGGTGGATTCCGGTGGGTGAATCGGCGGCGATGGGGAATCGGAGACGGAACGGCGGTGGTCCGAAGAAGAAGAAAGTGGATTGAGGTATTCGTCGTCGAGGACAACAAGGCGCCTCTCATATTCCGGGAAGGGAAATGCAACTGATTTATTGAAAATTTACATACATACCACAAAATTTTTTTTTGGGTATTTATGTAACACCTAAAATTTAATATTTACATTTATAATACTTTAATGTTATAAAGTTATAAATAAAAAAATATATAATTTTATGTGATGATCAAAATTTGAGTGTTTTGTATGTAAATATGAAAGTTTAGGTGTTAGATTTGTAAATACATAAGAATGGTGTGGTATGTAGGTAAATGCCCTTATATGTTTTATTGACTTGACTAGGTTTGTTTGGGACAGCTAAGCTTGTTAAATAATCTGTTGATAAGTTAGGTGCGTTGGCTATTATAATTTTTTATTTATTTTGAAAAGTCAGACCGCTGCCAGAAAGCTATCATCGCACTGCACCGCACCTAGATAGGTGCAGTGTGAAAACACTGCTTTCAGCGTTTTGAAAATGCATAAGCTGTCAAAACACAGTTTACCAAAAATGTCATGTGCGTTTTCAAAACGTCATCACAACAAATAAACTGTCTCAAACGGACCCTAAGATTCATTTATGATACGTTAACAAATTAGTGTTGATCAAATGAGCTTAGAATAATATTAAAGCTTCATTTAATAAATAGTTTTATGATAATAAATTTAGTAGCTTACTATGTATTTTAAGATTGTATTAATTGATTATTTTTCATTAAAGTTCTCAAAGATTATATGCACTTTTCTATTTAATATAATACATACATTTTTTAATTAACTCCTGATTTCTCATGTAAAAAACCCATTTTTAATGTTTGTTTGTATTAACAGTCTTAATTTTCTCATCGTGATCGTTAATCACACGCTTAATTGAGTTAATCACACAATTATGTTATACGAAATAACTTAATTTTATTAAATTCATTTAATTATTGACATATATTTTGACGATTACTAGCATAGCATGTATAAGGTCTGATAGAAAATTTACTAATCGAAATCGCAAATCCCATTTGATAAAAAAACATTCATAAAAAAGAAAGATATATAGACTATATAAACTTTCAAATGGTAATTAAAAAATTAATTATTTAATTAACACCTAAACATTCTTATTCGCATACATATATTATTCAAATCCTTAAAATTACATAAAAACAAAACACCACAATCACTGCACATTTTCACGCATTATGACATCGAAGTGTAGTACACACATCAAACTTTGGAGAAATTATTGTATCAGGACACTTGATGCAAATTTACATCAGATGTCTAATAATTGGGTGCCACGTGGCAACCTGGGCCGAACCGTGTATGTTACTGGGCCCAAATTGTCATACAATTCTCTGTTATTGGACATCTGATACAATAATTTTCCCAAACTTTGAGTACTAGGTAGACAAACACATAAGAATTGTGTAGTATAATGTAAATTTCCCTTGATTTTTTTTAAATAAGGCACAATTACATACAAAGCACCCGAAACTTTGTTATTTACAAAGCCGGCACTCTCCTTCATCCATTTTTTAAATTCTCACTCAAATAACATTATTGTAAGACTCGAACCCATACTTTTCATTTTATCAAATTCTCAATGGTTTAATTGTGGCATGAATAAATGCACGAGTCCGGTAGCTCACAAAATTACCTGAGTGCTTGATTGATAAATATCAAATTTTTGGGTGGTCTATATGTAATCATCCAAATGATAATAATATAATAACATACATGCTTCTAATTCAAATACCAAAACAAGGGAATGGTCTCAATCTTTCATTTTGAAGGCCCAAATATACATTAATTATAATAGGAGAGAAGCAACTCAAATATTTATGATACTAGTATGTTCACAAGCTATTAGATTTTTTTTCAAAGTATTTGTCTAAGCCAGTCTTCTAAGAGAAAATATTACGTCTCATCAACCAGACGTACGGTCGACAACATGGATCACATCACACAACCGACCGCACGACGTAGTGCGATCTATGCCGTCTTTCGCGCGTCCGAATGACGAACGTAATATTTTCTCATCTAATAGCCATTTTGTAATCTCAACAAATCTAAAATTGGAAAACAAGAATGAAATTTAATCATGTAACCATGTATACAATGTCATGAATATTTCATAATCTCAAATATTTTCATCATATTTATCTTTCTGTAACCNCAGCCTGCGTTCCCTCTGCATTCGCCTTCCGCCCAACCTGTGCTGGAAACCTGGAGACGTGCCAACTTTTTTTATTTTTAAATTCAATAGATGGGAAAAAAAATGCACACTGAATTGAACTGAAGAGGCCCATAATGGGTAATATGTACTTCTAGGAATAAGGTGTCCAACATAATCCTATAAAAAAAAAACTTAAATTTCAGGGAAGTTTGCATACATAGCACACAATTCTTATATATTTACATATGTAATGCCTAAACTTTCACATTTACGTTTACGGCACTAAGGTGCGATAAATCTATGCATAAAAAAGGTGTATTTCACTTTTAAAAAGTGGTCATGGTGATACTNCAGCCTGCGTTCCCTCTGCATTCGCCTTCCGCCCAACCTGTGCTGGAAACCTGGAGACGTGCCAACTTTTTTATTTTTAAATTCAATAGATGGGAAAAAAAATGCACACTGAATTGAACAGAAGAGGCCCATAATGGGTAATATGTACTTCTAGGAATAAGGTGTTCAAGATAATCCTATAAAAAAAACTTAAATTTCAGGGAAGTTTGCATGCATACCACACGATTCTTCTATATTTACATATGTAACACTTAAACTTTCACATTTACGTTTACAGCACTAAGGTGCAATAAATCTATGCATAAAAAAGGTGTATTTCACTTTTAAAAAGTGGTCATGGTGATACATTTGATGTGATATTAAAGATTTGAGTGAAATGCATGTAAATATTAAAATTTGGGTGTTAGGTATGTAGGGCTGTCAAAACGGTTTGTTGTTCGCGAACAGCTCGTGTTCGGCTCCTTAAGAAGCTCGTGTTCAGCTCGTTCGTTAAGTTAACGAGCCGAACACGAACATGAATAAATATTTGNAAATTTAGCAGCTTACTATGTATTTTAAGATTGTATTAATTGATTATTTTTCATTAAAGTTCTCAAAGATTACATGCACTTTTCTATTTAATATAATACATACGTTTTTTAATTAACTCCTAATTTCTTATGTAAAAAACCCATTTTTAATGTTTGTTTGTATTAACAGTCTTAATTTTCTCATCGTGATCGTTAATCACACGCTTAATTGAGTTAATCACACAATTATGTTATACGAAATAACTTAATTTTATTAAATTCATTTAATTATTGACATATATTTTGACGATTACTAGCATAGCATATATAAGGTCTGATAGAAAATTTACTAATCGAAATCGCAAATCCCATTCGATAAAAAAACATTCATAAAGAAGAAATATATATAGACCATATAAACTTTCAAATGGTAATTAAAAAATTAATTATTTAATTAACACCTAAACATTCTTATTCGCATACATATATTATTCAAATCCTTAAAATTACATAAAAACAAAACACCACAATCACTGCACATTTTCACGCATTATGATATCGAAGTGTAGTACGCATATCAAATTTTGGAGAATTTATTGTATCAGGACACCTGATGATGTCCAATAATTAGGTGCCATGTGGCAACTCGGGCCCGAACTGTGTATGCCACTGGGCCAAAATTATCATGCGACCCTCTGTTATTGGACATCTGATGCAATAATTTTCCCAAACTTTGAGTACTCGATAGACAAATACATAAGAATTGTGTAGTATAATTTAAATTTCCCTTGATTTTTTTTTTTTTAAATAAGAAACAATCACATACAAAGCACCCGAAACTTTGTTATTTACAGAACGATCATTCTCTTTCATCCATTTTTTAAATTCTCACTCAAATAACATTATTGTAAGACTCGAACGCATATTTTTTTATTTTATCAAATTCTCAATGGTTTAATTGTGGCATGAATAAATGCACGAGTCCGATAGCTCACAAAATTACCTGAGTGCTTGATTGATAAATATCAAATTTTTGGGCGGTCTATATGTAATCATCCAAATCATAATAATATGATAACATACATGCTTCTAATTCAAATACCACAACAAGGGAATGGTCTCAATCTTTCATTTTGAAGGCCCAAATATAAATTAATTATAATAGGAGAGATGCAACTCAAATATTTATGATACTAGTATGTTCACAAGCTATTAGATTTTTCTTCAAAGTATTTGTCTAAGCCAATCTTATAAGAGAAAATATTACGTCCCATAAACCAGACGTACGGTCGACAACATGGATCACATCACACAACCGATCGCACGACATAGTGCGATCTATGCCGTCTTTCGCCCGTCCGAATGACGAACGTAATATTTTCTCATCTAATAGCCATTTTGTAATCTCAACGCATCTAAAATTGGAAAACAAGAATGAAATTTAATCATGTAACCATGTATACAATGTCATGAATATTTCATAATCTCAAATATTTTCATCATATTTATCTTTCTGTAACCAATTCAAATTATATATATATATATATATATATATATATATATATAT
>JXCR01088827.1:0-19836 GCA_002079205.1 Phalaenopsis hybrid cultivar | reverse complement strand
AAATTCCAACATAATTCAACAAAGAAAATCCTTACATAACAGGAACAACTCTTAAGATAAATGTTCTGCAAAAAACTTACCAATGATGAGATATTTACGGAGGCGGGCCAAGAAACTCTAATTTCACATCAAATTATAATGTAGTTCTAAAAATATTACATTTATACCTGAGCTTCAGCCTCTTGATGCAGTCTGCCATAGCGCTGAGCGAGATGTCGAGCATCCTCCAAAGGAGCACCCAGTATCAATGCTCTTAAAGGTTCAGCAACCTGGGAATGAAATAATTTTATTATAAATAATTAAATGAGACAATAAATCTCAAACTGAAATGTGACAAAGGGTAAACGAAGCAACTGAGATATATATTTGTTTTAGATCAGAAGACCTTACAACAATAAAATAATTGTGAGCGGACTGGTAATCTTCATAGTGCATCAGAAATGAAACCAGAATAGCTCGGTAAGTATGAGAACTCAACACCCATATTAAAGTATGTACCATGGACAAAAAGCCNATTGTGAGCGGACTGGTAATCTTCATAGTGCATCAGAAATGAAACCAGAATAGCTCGGTAAGTATGAGAACTGAACACCCATATTAAAGTATGTACCATGGACAAAAAGCAAACTACACTTAAAAGAATGTTCTAGTCAAACACAACCGACTAATCATTTAGGTGAATTCCACCAAAAGCTTGTCACTTCTAAAGAGAGCAAAGAGTCAAAATAGTGTCCTGACAACTTATATAAGGTCATATTAGTCCTAGAGTTTATAAAACGACAAATAAGTTNGAGTTAAAATAGTGTCCTGACAACTTATATAAGGTCATATTAGTCCTAGAGTTTATAAAACGACAAATAAGTCTCCATATATTTTTAATATGGGCTGAAATGAAGTCTCCATATATTTTTAATATGGGCTGAAATGAATCCCCACGGGTGACTATTTCAGCCTCTATTAAAAGAGTCTGGGGACTGAAATGGCTCCCTACAAAAAGTCAGAGGACTATTTTGACACTTTTCTTCTTTTAAAAAATATGCAAGAAGCTAAAAATTNAACCTAATTTATTATAACAATTCAAAAATAAATATTTCAAACACAATCATGCAGTGCATATGTTAGCACAAATAAATTCCAACATAATTCAACAAAGAAAATCCTTACATAACCGGAACAACTCTTAAGATAAATGTTCTGCAAAAAACTTACCAATGATGAGATATTTACGGAGGCGGGCCAAGAAACTCTAATTTCACATCAAATTATAATGTAGTTCTAAAAATATTACATTTATACCTGAGCTTCAGCCTCTTGATGCAATCTGCCATAGCGCTGAGCGAGATGTCGAGCATCCTCCAAAGGAGCACCCAGTATCAATGCTCTTAAAGGTTCAGCAACCTAGGAATGAAATAATTTTATGATAAATAATTAAATGAGACAATAAAGCTCAAACTGAAATGTGACGAAGGGTAAACGAAGCAACTAAGATATATATTTGTTTTAGATCAAAAGACCTTACAACAATAAAATAATTGTGAGCGGACTGGTAATTTTCATAGTGCATCAGAAATGAAACCTGAATAACTCGGTAAGTATGAGAACTCAACACACATATTAAAGTATGTACCATGGACAAAAAGCCAACTACACTTACAAGAATGTTCGAGTCAAACATAACCGACTAATCATCTAGGTGAATTCCACCAAAAGCTTGTCACTTCTAAAAAGAGTAAAGAGTCAAAAGTGTCTTGACTACTTATATAAGGTCATATTAGTCCTAGAGTTTATAAAACGTCAAATAAGTCTCCATATATTTTTAATATGGGCTGAAATGATCCCCACCGGTGACTATTTCAGCCTCTATTAAAAGAGTCTGGGGACTAATTTGACATTTTTATAGAGTTTGGGACTAAAATGGCTCCCTACAAAAAGTCAGAGGACTATTTTGACACTTTTCTCCTTTTAAAAATTATGCAAGTAGCTAAAAAAACAACTCCAGTAAAGTGCAAGTTCTACTCGGAAACTAAACTCATTAATCATCATGGAATCTTCTCATCTCAAATTATTTAACTGAAAAATCAGGTCTATGGAGCGACAATTAAATGATGGAATAAATTCGGAAAAAAGTAAAGAGAAATTTTGACGAGACAAGCTATCACAACGGTTGGATACATATTAGATAAAACCTTAATTTATCTGGCAAAGATGGTACAGAGAAAATTTGATGAGACATGCTAACACAAGGGGTAGATATAGATTAAATAAAAAAATTATATATCTGGCAAAGATGTATATTTCTTATATAACCTAAGTATTTCAACTCAGCGCAGAAGCCCTGATTTCAACGTGAAATTCTTGCTTCAAATAATGCTTGTAAAAAGTCATTCTAACCTCACATTTTGTTACACATAACTGATCCCACTTAAGCATATATGACATTTTAAGATGTGTGCCCCTCTTTTATTTGATAGCAGGATTGAATTTTTGTAGGTACACCATCTATTTCATGTTTCGTGACTACTGCAACATGGACTAAAGGTGCGTTTGCGAACACTTCATAAGTGTTTTTTGTTTTGAAAAACTGTTAACAGATGTTCAGGAGCCAACATTTCCCATGCTTTTATGATAATCTCATTTTGGAAATGGGGATTCTGCGAATGGCAGCGCTGAGCTTGGTTTCGTGATTCTAATCACAGTCTGGATTCGTAATTACCATCTTGTCTCTCATGAATTCGGTAATTGCCTCGTTTTATCCTAGATATTAAAATACCCTCTTCTCCCTCCCTCCGGCTTCGCTGTGGGCAAGTAATGTTAGGGCACATTCGCAGTCCTCTTCTGTTCTTTGCATTCGCTGCGTCTCTTTTTGTATGTATATCTAACCATAACCTCCTTCCGTGTTTTTCTCTATGGTGGTGGTTTGTTGTTTCTTGTTTTTCCTATGTGATTGTGCCTTGGGACTTCTCAGTTTTCCTTTGTGGTAGTGGTTTGGTGCTTCTCCTTTAACCTATGTGGTAGTGTCATTGGGGCTTCTCAGTTGTCTTCTGTCGTGGTTGTTTGGTGCTTCTCATTTTACTTATGTGGCTGTGCTTTGGGGCTTTTATGTTTTCCTCTTTGGTGATGGTTTGATGTTTCTCGTTATGCTTATGATGTCATGCCTTGAGGCTTTTCTATTTTCCTCTGTGATGGTGGTTTAGTGTTTCTCTTTTTAATTATATGGTTGTGTCACTGTGGCTTTGTCACGCCTGTAACAAGAATGATCTAGGAGGGACCGGTTGAAAGCCACCCAACCGACCTGTAGAAGAAGCAGGCCGACCAGTCTTATTCGTGAGAAGAAGCCGAGTGGCAATTTGCTGCAGCAGAAGGAAGCTGAGTGCAGGTGGGGCCCACAAATGCTTAATCACATACTCAAGAAGGAAACAATAAAAAAGTTTGGAGTGAAAGTTGAAAAGAAAAGTTTGAAATGTTGTGGGAGAATTCTAATAAGAGGAAGAACCTAGTGTTTGTTTGTTTTATTCGTTATCTGCTGTGTTTTTCTTGTGATGTTCCAAGCGAAAACTAGGGTTGTGGAAGAGCCAACCCACCTCTAGAAATGTAGATCACAATTGTATCTTGCTTGTTTTCATTTGTTTTTCGTAAGAGCAACCTCCATTTGAGTTTTTCTATCTATCTATTGTCGTTTCATCATGTTGTTTGCTGAGTTTTGGTTCCAGAGCATATCAAATTGGTATTAGGGCCTAGATCTTGGCGGGATAGCAACAAAAGAAAGTGGATGTGCTAGAAAAAGAGATAAGATCAGGAATGGAAGAGAGGGTTGCCACCATAGATGACATGTTTTCTTTCATTGAAAGTCATGAGAAGAATGGATTTAAGAGTATATAAAAAATGCAAGAGATGATGAACAAGTTCATGGAGATGCAATCCAAGGCCGTGTTGATCACTCCAGTTGCAAACCCTAACAAAGGTTTGATCAGAGAATCCTTAGCCAAGTCAGAAATGAAAGAGATCGAGGAAGAAGACAACGAAGAAGACATCATCTATGAACAAGAGCGTCCCCCCAGGACTTCGAGAGGAGGGGAACTGAAGACTTCCAATTGAGGGTGATGGGCTGAAAGTTGGAGGGATGGTGTAAAAGGCACAAAAAAGCACTATGGAGGAAGGAGGGAATAAGGATTAGGATATGCCTATGACCGAAGAAGGGAGTTCCACCCTAGATACACGAGGGGAAATGCCGGAAGAAGAGGAGATTGGGGTAAAGATGCAAGGGTTAGAAAACTGAAGATGCCAATCTTCGAAAAGGAGGATGCACATGGGTGGGTGTATTGGGTGGTGCGATACTTTACAATCAATGGGTTAACTGAGGAAGAGAAGCTCATTAACAGCGGGATTATGCTTGGAGGGAAAGGCGTTAGCGTGGTTTCACTAGAAGGAAGCAAGGTATACGATGCCTCATGGAAAGAGTTTAAGGATTGCTTCTTGAAGCATTTCCAAGCCATTTGGGAAGGAGACATACACGAGCAATTCTATGCTCTGACTTAGGAGGAGACGGTTACAGAATACCAGGAGAAGTTCGAGCACTTGTCAGAGAGGTTGAGAAGATTTCTGCAGCAGGGCCGGAAGAGAGCTTCTTGAAAGGCCTAAAGCCCGACATACGAGCAACCATCCACTCCTTCAGACCACGAGGATTGAGGTAAATGATGGAGCTCGCTCAGATGATGGAGGATAAAAAATAGGTGAAAAAGACTAGCAAATGTGGTAACACCAAAGGATTATACAAGAGCACCTTAATAGTCATGACACTAAGGACACCCAAGCTGTGTCATTTCAGAAAGAAACGATAAAGGAGAAGAATACAAGAACACATCCCGGGGGTAATTTCAAGCGCCTCACAAATGGATAAGTGTAGGATAAAATTGCAAAAGGAATGTGTTACCGTTACCGTTGTGATGAGAAATATGCCCCAGGCCACTGTTGTAAGGAGTGCGCCCTTTAGATTCTTTTAGTTTAGGAGGAGGATACAAAGAATGGGGAATCAGAGGAGAATGCGGTAAAGGAGCATTTGCATTTGGATGTGGCTGAGGTGACCTCAATTCGGTTGTGGAATTTACTCTGAAACACACCATGAAGGTTAGGGAGTAGACCAGGGAACAACCGATTGTGATGTTGATAGCCACACATAACTTTAGCTCAAATCAGTTTGCGGAGAAGCTAGGGTTGAAGCTGATGACTACAGGGAGCTTTGGCGTCATGATGGGTACTAAGAAGGTGAAAAAAAGTAAGGGAATTCGCAAGGAGTTGGTGCTCACACTACATGACCTACAAGTGATGGAGGACTTCCTACCCTTAGATTTGGGTTGCACATATGTAATTTTGGGGATGAAGTGACTACAAACGCTTGGGGAGATGAAGGTGGTTTGGAAGTCCCTGGATGTGGAATTACAAGTGGAGGGTAGGAAGATGATGCTAAAAGGAGATGCTAGTCTAAGCAAAACTATGGTGTCGCTCAAAACCATAGTCAAGTCAATTCGAGAATCAAGGTTGAGCTACTTAGTGGAGTTGCAGAGCATTGAGAGGGTTCAAGATTTAGAGTTGGTAGAGTTTCTTGAAGGGGTTCAATAGCTCCTACAATAGTTTGCAAACACTTTCCAACAACAAAGTGAATTACCTCACCTAAGGGAGCATGAGCATGCTATTACATTAAAAGAGGGAGGGTGTTTTCCCTATCAGTGTCAGACCATACAGTTGCAGGTAGATTACCTCGGACATGTGGTGACCAGAACAAGGGTAGCAGTGGATCAGTACAAGATCGAGGCTATGGTTGATTGACCCTTACCAAGGGAGTTTAAGGAGTTGAGAGGATTCCTGGGTTTCACTGGCTACTATCGGAAGTTCGTGAGAGGATATGTCATAATAGCATGATCAATGATAAAATAGTTGAAGAAAGAAAATTTCAAATGGGGGGAGCAACAACATAGATATTTGAATATCAGAAAAAGGCCATGACCAACATCCAGATATTAGCACTTCCAGACTACAATAAACCATTTGTGATAGAAACAGAAGTGTCAGGGTATGGATTGGGAGCAGTGCTCATGTAGGATCAGCTGTCGATAACCTACCTCAACTATGTTCATACGGCTACAGCGAGGCTAAAATCAGTATACGAACGAGAAGATGGGGATTATCTTGATCATTCAAAAGTGGCAATCCTACATGTTGGGATGACATTTTCTGGTTAGAACAAATCAAAGGAGTTTAAAGTATCTTTTAAAGCAACCGATGGTGACTGAAGAGCATCAGAGATGNCTACAAAGATTTATAATCAATTAATATTATTAATTAAGAAAATAGAATAAAAATTATTAAATTAGATTCAAACGATGTTTTAAATCTTGCCCCAATCATTAACATATTATGACTACGTGATTATTGTTGTCAAAATGACTCTTTGTTTGTGAACGGCTCGTGTTCGGCTCATTAAGTAAACGAGCCGAACACGAACACACTTTATGAGCTCAAAATATAAAAGAGCCAAACACGAGCGCGCCTCGTTTACACCCCCTATAGGTATGTAAATATATAAAAATTGTGTGGCAAGCAAGTAATACAACCTTTTNGTGAACGGCTCGTGTTCGGCTCATTAAGCAAACGAGCCGAACACGAACACACTTTATGAGCTCAAAATATAAAAGAGCCGAACACGAGCGAGCCTCGTTTACACCCCTATAGGAATGTAAATATATAAAAATTGTGTGGCAAGCAAGTAATACAACTTTTTAAGTCTAATATAAAAATGATTATCCCATTCTGGACCATATTTTTATGAATCTGACAAAGTTGGTTTTTTCCTCGAACAAAAGAGTCAATAAAAGCAACAAGTATATTATGCCAAAATCTATGATAACATAAGCAAAAAAAAAAACAACAGGAAAAAAATGACGCCATTTTAAAACAGTATAACAGCATAAGCAATGAGCNGTTTTTTCCTCGAACAAAAGAGTCAATAAAAGCAACAAGTATATTATGCCAAAATCTATGATAACATAAGCACAAATAACAACAGGAAAAAAATGACACCATTTTAAAACAGTATAACAGCATAAGCAATGAGAAACAAGATACCTTTCTGACAACAATGCAGTCCCCGGCTGACAAACTAAGCTCCACATCTGACTCAGCCCGAAATGAATGCATGGCCTTCAAAACATGTATCAAACATTAAGTGGAAAAAAAAAAAGAGCATTTACATACATACCACACAATTCCTATGTATTTACATTTCTAACGCCTAAACTTTGCTTTTTTACATTTATGCTACCCAAAACTTTTAGATCACAACAAAAATACCACCATTTTAACTCTTAAAAAGTGAAATCTAAATGCATAAGTAAGGGGGTTTGCATGTAAANACAATGCAGTCCCCGGCTGACAAACTAAGCTCCACATCTGACTCAGCCCGAAATGAATGCATGGCCTTCAAAGAATGTATCAAACATTAAGCGAAAAAAAAAAGGAGCATTTACATACATACCACAATTCCTATGTATTTACATTTCTAACGCCTAAACTTTGCTTTTTTTACATTTATGCTACCCAAAACTTTTAGATCACAACAAAAATACCACGATTTTAACTCTTAGAAAGTGAAATCCAAATGCATAGGTAAGGGGGTTTGCATGTAAGAATTGAAGTTTAGGTATTAGACATGTAAATACATGGGAATTGAGTGGTATGCTTGCAAATCTTTCAAAAAAAAAAAAAAGAAAAAAAAAAATGTAAATCTTCTAAGAAAATTACAAGGAGGCATTTACATGCATAGCGAACAATTATTATGTATTTACATATCTAAACTTTCATATTTACACACATAGGACTCAAATTTTAATACNAGACATGTAAATACATGGGAATTGAGTGGTATGCTTGCAAATCTTTCAAAAAAAAAAAAAAGAAAAAAAAAATGTAAATCTTCTAAGAAAATTACAAGGAGGCATTTACATGCATAGCGAACAATTATTATATATTTACATATCTAAACTTTCATGTTTACACACATAGCACTCAAATTTTAATATCAGATAAGAAATAACATTACTAGCACTTCTTAAAGTACTGAAGTGTTATATATGTAAAAATGAAAGTTTAGGTGTGAGATAGGTAAATACATAAAAATTGTGTGCTATATATGTAAGTTTCCCAATTACAAAATAAGATAAATTTAAATGAGTCACCTCTCCCAAGAAAAACTCAATGGAATCAGATGTTCCATCAATGGCACCTGAAGAAGGGATGCCATTGACTTCTTCATATGAAGGAGGCGGCGGCATTTGGTTTTCTATGACTGGAGCTGGTGATACTCGACTTGGTGATGCCAGATTTGGCGATGCTTCTACTCTCTGGCGTTCAAGCACCATCTGACAACCGAAACCTCATGTGATCAACAGGGGGTTTATATGGTACTTGTGTTATAAAAATTACTCATTGAAATATAAATGAAACTGTCATTCCTGAATTGGAGGTAGGGCTGTCTAAAAAGCTCGTTATTTGTGAATAATTTATGTTCGGCTCATTTAAAATTGTGAAAAAATAAAAAAAATAAAATGAGCAAACTATAACAGCGACACTCACCTCTCCTTCAAGCTGCTCAAGGATTTGTACTATCCTTTGATGGTAAATGCGTTCCGCTTCAACCTTCAGTGATGACAGAGCAAAAGAATCCGTAATATTTGAGAATTTAGGACTTGTTTTGGATCACTTTTGATTTTTGTTTTTTATTTTTTTGTTTTTGTTTTTTGTGTTTTATTTTAAAAAGCATTCTTTTTAATACAGTTTTTGCATATTTTTATTTTTTATTTTAAAAAATAAACCAACCAAGTTTTTTAAAACACTCAGAACCATCTAAAATTTATTTTGATTATTTTAAAAACATTTGAACATTTTAGAACATATTTAAAAAAACATAAACAAAACCAAAAAAAATATATAAAAATCAAAATTCAAATTAAAAGTGATCCCAAACGAGCTCTTAGTTTATTTAATTAAGTGAGGGAATACAATACCATTNCATTCTTTTTAATACAGTTTTTGCATATTTTTATTTTTTATTTTAAAAAATAAACCAACCAAGTTTTTTAAACACTCGAACAATCTAAAATTTATTTTGATTATTTTAAAAACATTTGAACATTTTAGAACATATTAAAAAAAACATAAACAAAACCAAAAAAATATATATAAAAATCAAAATTCAAAATTAAAAGTGATCCCAAACGAGCTCTTAGTTTTATCCAATTAAGTGTGGGAATACAATACCATCGCAATGATCCTCTGTAATGTTTGCTTCTGTTGTTGAACTTCAACAGTAAGCATTGCTGATGCTGCTTCCTTGCCAAGGACTTTCATGTTTGATTTCAAATCATCTAATTTAGTTTCAGCAGCTTCCAACTTTGCAATATTATCAATATTTCCAGGTACTTCCTTCGCTCTTGCCCTACGTTTTGAAACTTCAACTGCCTGTAAGAAATTAAAAAGGGGAATTTACACATGTAGCGAACAATTCTTATGTATTTACATGTCTCACACCTGAATTTTCATATTTACATACATGGCATTCAAACAAATGAATGCAAGTTTCCAGCTGGGAAGTGAATTACTGGGAATCAAATATATCAATCAAGTAAATGTTAATGTTAGAATTTAAGCGAGACCTAATTTATATCTCCGACAAAAAAATGTATGGAACACAGCTGAAATTTTATATTATCAATTGTCGTGACTGCAGATTTCATTATGATTGTATAGTTTTACCGCCCAAATCACTTGAATGGAAAAATTATGAAAGCAAAAAAATACTGTAAAATCTCCAAATTACTTATAAAGAAACAACCTAATTTATTATAACAATTCAAAAATAAATATTTCAAACACAATCATGCAGTGCATATGTTAGCACAAACAAATTCCAACATAATTCAACAAAGAAAATCCTTACATAACAGGAACAACTCTTAAGATAAATGTTCTGCAAAAAACTTACCAATGATGAGATATTTACGGAGGCGGGCCAAGAAACTCTAATTTCACATCAAATTATAATGTAGTTCTAAAAATATTACATTTATACCTGAGCTTCAGCCTCTTGATGCAGTCTGCCATAGCGCTGAGCGAGATGTCGAGCATCCTCCAAAGGAGCACCCAGTATCAATGCTCTTAAAGGTTCAGCAACCTGGGAATGAAATAATTTTATTATAAATAATTAAATGAGACAATAAATCTCAAACTGAAATGTGACAAAGGGTAAACGAAGCAACTAAGATATATATTTGTTTTAGATCAGAAGACCTTACAACAATAAAATAATTGTGAGCGGACTGGTAATCTTCATAGTGCATCAGAAATGAAACCAGAATAGCTCGGTAAGTATGAGAACTCAACACCCATATTAAAGTATGTACCATGGACAAAAAGCCAACTACACTTAAAAGAATGTTCTAGTCAAACACAACCGACTAATCATTTAGGTGAATTCCACCAAAAGCTTGTCACTTCTAAAGAGAGCAAAGAGTCAAAATAGTGTCCTGACAACTTATATAAGGTCATATTAGTCCTAGAGTTTATAAAACGACAAATAAGTTTCCATATATTTTTAATATGGGCTGAAATGAATCCCCACGGGTGACTATTTCAGCCTCTATTAAAAGAGTCTGGGGACTGAAATGGCTCCCTACAAAAAGTCAGAGGACTATTTTGACACTTTTCTCCTTTTAAAAAATATGCAATAAGCTAAAAATTCAACTCCAGTAAAGTGCAAGTTCTACTCGGAAACTAAACTCATTAATCATCATGGAATCTTCTCTCTCAAATTATTTAACTGAAAAATCAGGTCTATGGAGCGACAATTAAATGATGGAATAAATTCGGAAAAAAGTAAAGAGAAATTTTGACGAGACAAGCTATCACAACGGTTGGATACATATTAGATAAAACCTTAATTTATCTGGCAAAGATGGTACAGAGAAAATTTGATGAGACATGCTAACACAAGGGGTAGATATAGATTAACTAAAACCTAAGTATTTCAACTCAGCGCAGAAGCCCTAATTTCAACGTGAAATTCTTGCTTCAAATAATGCTTGTAAAAAGTCATTCTAACCTCACATTTTGTTACACATAACTGATCCCACTTAAGCATATATGACATTTTAAGATGTGTGCCCCTCTTTTATTTGATAGCAGGATTGAATTTTTGTAGGTACACCATCTATTTCATGTTTCGTGACTACTGCAACATGGACTAAAGGTGCGTTTGCGAACACTTTATAAGTGTTTTTTGTTTTGAAAAACTGTTAACAGATGTTCGGGAGCCAACATTTCCCATGCTTTTATGATAATCTCATTTTGGAAATGGGGATTCTGCGAATGGCAGCGCTGAGCTTGGTTTCGTGATTCTAATCACAGTCTGGATTCGTAATTACCATCTTGTCTATCATGAATTCGGTAATTGCCTCGTTTTATCCTAGATATTAAAATACCCTCTTCTCCCTCCCTCCGGCTTCGCTGTGGGCAAGTAATGTTAGGGCACATTCGCAGTCCTCTTCTGTTCTTTGCATTCGCTGCGTCTCTTTTTGTATGTATATCTAACCATAACCTCCTTCTGTGTTTTCCTCTATGGTGGTGGTTTGTTGTTTCTTGTTTTACCTATGTGATTGTGCCTTGGGACTTCTCAGTTTTCCTTTGTGGTAGTGGTTTGGTGCTTCTCCTTTAACCTATGTGGTAGTGTCATTGGGGCTTCTCAGTTGTCTTCTGTCGTGGTTGTTTGGTGCTTCTCATTTTACTTATGTGGTTGTGCTTTGGGGCTTTTCTGTTTTCCTCTTTGGTGATGGTTTGATGTTTCTCGTTATGCTTATGATGTCATGCCTTGAGGCTTTTCTATTTTCCTCTGTGATGGTGGTTTAGTGTTTCTCTTTTTAATTATATGGTTGTGTCATTGTGGCTTCGTTACGCCTGTAACAAGAATGATCTAGGAGGGACCGGTTGAAAGCCACCCAACCGACCTGCAGAAGAAGCAGGCCGACCGGTCTTATTCGTGAGAAGAAGCCGAGTGGCAATTTGCCGCAGCAGAAGGAAGCTGAGTGCAGGTGGGGCCCACAAATGCTTAATCACATACTCAAAAAGGAAACAATAAAAAAGCTTGGAGTGAAAGTTGAAAAGAAAAGTTTGAAATGTTGTGGGAGGATTCTAATAAGAGGAAGAACCTAGTGTTTGTTTGTTTTATTCGTTATCTGCTGTGTTTTTCTTGTGATGTTCCTAGCGAAAACTAGGGTTGTGGAAGAGCCAACCCACCTCTAGAAATGTAGATCACAATTGTATCTTGCTTGTTTTCATTTGTTTTTCGTAAGAGCAACCCCCATTTGAGTGTTTCTATCTATCTATTGTCGTTTCATCATGTTGTTTGCTGAGTTTTGGTTCCAGAGCATATCAAATTGGTATTAGAGCCTAGATCTTGGCGGGATAGCAACAAAAGAAAGTGGATGTGCTAGAAGAAGAGATAAGATCAGGAATGGAAGAGAGGGTTGCCACCATAGATGACATGTTTTCTTTCATTGAAAGTCATGAGAAGAATGAATTTAAGAGTATATAAGAAATGCAAGAGATGATGAACAAGTTCATGGAGATGCAATCCAAGGCCGTGTTGATCACTCCAGTTGCAAACCCTAACAAAGGTTTGATCAGAGAATCCTTAGCCAAGTCAGAAATGAAAGAGATCGAGGAAGAAGACAACGAAGAAGACATCATCTATGAACAAGAGCGTCCCCCCAGGACTTCGAGAGGAGGGGAACTGAAGACTTCCAATTGAGGGTGATGGGCTGAAAGTTGGAGGGATGGTGTAAAAGGCACAAAAAAGCACTATGGAGGAAGGAGGGAATAAGGATTAGGATATGCCTATGACCGAAGAAGGGAGTTCCACCCTAGATACACGAGGGGAAATGCCGGAAGAAGAGGAGGTTGGGGTAAAGATGCAAGGGTTAGAAAACTGAAGATGCCAATCTTCGAAAAGGAGGATGCACATGGGTGGGTGTATTGGGTGGTGCGATACTTTACAATCAATGGGTTAACTGAGGAAGAGAAGCTCATTAACAGCGGGATTATGCTTGGAGGGAAAGGCGTTAGCGTGGTTTCACTAGAAGGAAGTAAGGTATACGATGCCTCATGGAAAGAGTTTAAGGATTGCTTCTTGAAGCATTTCCAAGCCATTTGGGAAGGAGACATACACGAGCAATTCTATGCTCTGACTTAGGAGGAGACGGTTACAGAATACCAGGAGAAGTTCGAGCACTTGTCAGAGAGGTTGAGAAGATTTCTGCAGCAGGGCCGGAAGAGAGCTTCTTGAAAGGCCTAAAGCCCGACATACGAGCAACCATCCACTCCTTCAGACCACGAGGATTGAGGTAAATGATGGAGTTCGCTCAGATGATGGAGGATAAAAAATAGGTGAAAAAGACTAACAAATGTGGTAACACCAAAGGATTATACAAGAGCACCTTGATAGTCATGACACTAAGGACACCCAAGCTGTGTCATTTCAGAAAGAAACGATAAAGGAGAAGAATACAAGAACACATCCCGGGGGTAATTTCAAGCGCCTCACAAATGGATAAGTGTAGGATAAAATTGCAAAAGGATTGTGTTACCGTTACCGTTGTGATGAGAAATATGCCCCAGGACACTGTTGTAAGGAGTGCGCCCTTTAGATTCTTTTAGTTTAAGAGGAGGATACAAAGAATGGGGAATCAGAGGAGGATGCGGTAAAGGAGCATTTGCATTTGGATGTGGCTGAGGTGACCTCAATTCGGTTGTGGAATTTACTCTGAAACACACCATGAAGGTTAGGGAGTAGACCAGGGAACAACCGATTGTGATGTTGATAGCCACACATAACTTTAGCTCAAATCAGTTTGCGGAGAAGCTAGGGTTGAAGCTGATGACTACAGGGAGCTTTGGCGTCATGATGGGTACTAAGAAGGTGAAAAAAAGTAAGGGAATTCGCAAGGAGTTGGTGCTCACACTACATGACCTACAAGTGATGGAGGACTTCCTACCCTTAGATTTGGGTTGCACATATGTAATTTTTGGGATGAAGTGACTACAAACGCTTGGGGAGATGAAGGTGGTTTGGAAGTCCCTGGATGTGGAATTACAAGTGGAGGGTAGGAAGATGATGCTAAAAGGAGATGCTAGTCTAAGCAAAACTATGGTGTCGCTCAAAACCATAGTCAAGTCAATTTGAGAATCAAGGTTGAGCTACTTAGTGGAGTTGCAGAGCATTGAGAGGGTTCAAGATTTAGAGTTGGTAGAGTTTCTTGAAGGGGTTCAATAGCTCCTACAATAGTTTGCAAACACTTTCCAACAACAAAGTGAATTACCTCACCTAAGGGAGCATGAGCATGCTATTACATTAAAAGAGGGAGGGTGTTTTCCCTATCAGTGTCAGACCATACAGTTGCAGGTAGATTACCTCGGACATGTGGTGACCAGAACAAGGGTAGCAGTGGATCAGTACAAGATCGAGGCTATGGTTGATTGACCCTTACCAAGGGAGTTTAAGGAGTTGAGAGGATTCCTGGGTTTCACTGGCTACTATCGGAAGTTCGTGAGAGGATATGTCATAATAGCATGATCAATGATAAAATAGTTGAAGAAAGAAAATTTCAAATGGGGGGAGCAACAACATAGATATTTGAATATCAGAAAAAGGCCATGACCAACATCCAGATATTAGCACTTCCAGACTACAATAAACCATTTGTGATAGAAACAGAAGTGTCAGGGTATGGATTGGGAGCAGTGCTCATGTAGGATCAGCTGTCGATAACCTACCTCAACTATGTTCATACGGCTACAGCGAGGCTAAAATCAGTATACGAACGAGAAGATGGGGATTATCTTGATCATTCAAAAGTGGCAATCCTACATGTTGGGATGACATTTTCTGGTTAGAACAAATCAAAGGAGTTTAAAGTATCTTTTAAAGCAACCGATGGTGACTGAAGAGCATCAGAGATGACTATCCAAGCTACTGGGGTATGATTTTAAGATTCAATACCGATCATAAGGGTTCACGTGATCATGGTGGTCATGGATCTCCTGAGTAAGTATGCACAATTCATTCCCTTGTGGCATCCCTACACTGCGGTCTCAGTCTCAACGGTATTTATCTGAAAGGTTGTCTATTTGCACAAAGTACCAAAATCGATTGTTTAGGATTGGGATAAGGTGTTCCTCAACCACTTTTGGAAAGAGCTATTTGGGTTGCAAGAGACAGTCCTTAAGAGAAGCACCATATATCATTCCCGGACTAATGTTCAACTACATAAAATTCAAAAGCTACATAAATTGACTCATGAGAATATCATTAGACAAAGTGAAGTAAATCGACAACAAGCAAACAAGAGTAGAAGGGTGATCAGTTTCAAAGATTTGAGAGAGTATGGATTTGACAGGAAATAGAGTTTTCCTCTGAGAAGACATGGGAAGCTCAAGGCCAAAGCTCATAGACCTCTCCGGATTGTGAAGCGTATTGATGACAACGATTATAAAGTTGATCTCATTCAATCTCATTGATTTGACTCCAGATTATGAAACCGAGTCCGAAACTTCATCTCATGAAGAATTCTCGACAACTTCGGGAGTACGACACAAGAGCTGAAATTGTTATACTTTTAATAGGGTGTCATACTTGTAATTAACTTTTGTTTCTTAATTTTCTATTTTTTGTTGAGGGCTTGCCTATATAAGGCTGCCTTGTATGTTAAAAGGGGGATAGAGAGTTTTTGATTGGTTATAATAACTTTCCCATATATTTCCAGGTTAAAGTAATCAGTATCCTGGAGTGACACCCAAGTGGTGATCAACCATTCTTCTTTTAGTTGATGCATTCTCACTTCCTTGAGATTTTCAGTCAAGCTTTTCTTCTTTTCTGAAATTTATGAAGAGCAGATTTTATGCTTAACCTTTTTTCCAGTATCATAAATCCAAAAAATGTGTGAAATTTAGTTAATATCTTGGAGGATTATGTGAAGTCATTATTTTGGAGCCTTTTCATTATAAATAAAAGGCCCATAAGCATATAAAATTCAGTATCTAATTTAAAAAGAATTAAAAATTTCTCTCAATACTTGGGTATATTGTTGGATGCGGATCTTTCAAGCATTTCATATTTTTTGATATTTTTCAATAACTCCGTAGAATCTAGAAGCAAGCTTAAATAGAAAAACATGAAAAATATATAACTAAACCTGGGTGCCAAGAACTCTCAATAAATGTTCATGTTCCTTCACCATTTGTGTGCGTGCTCTAGAAAAGCTAAATGCAGCTTTAGTTAATGAGTTACTACTTGTGCAGGTATTTTCAGTACCATACTTTCTACTGTCTTCCGCCATCTTGTTACCTAAGATATTAAGATTATATAAGATAAACTCAAAAATTCATAACATAGAATTCTTTATCTTTATTCACATACCAATTTCTACTTGCTTCGAGCCTGTAACGATGTAGCCTTCCAAACCACGAACAACATCCCTTTGGAAATGCTGGAAAATTAAAGCACAAATTACAAACATACCTTTTAAAATTTTCATTGCTTTAAGCGGATTACCAACCTTGCATGAGCGGGTGGATGTGTAAAGCTTTTCGATTCGATTGTGCTGCCGAAGCTCCGCCTCATCTAAACTTACATTTTCAGAACTTCCAAACGAACCCCCTCCAAATTGTTTTAGCACAGCCTACTTGAATGCTCAGCAGAGAACAAGAATGTTTCATTAGGTCTATGTGAAAAATCTAAATCTTGTTCTCAAGGTTTCCATTGCAAAGTTTGATCAAAGAAGTAATTGTATTTTGAATTCCTTTTCTTCAGGGCCACGATCAGAGAATGATAATTGTAAATACTATGAAGGCAGGTAGATGATGACATCATGTACATTATTATCAAGAATCTCATGATTTCCAAGCAGCACTCAAATACTACAAGCAAGCTTTAATTACAATACCCATAAGATTTACAAAAATTTATTTATATTACATATCAAAGGCATCGGTATAATAACAGCATCTATAAACTTAAACTTATGTGCCTAGAGTAGCAATTATATATTCATGTGAATTTTTAGGACAAAAACTAAGAAAATAATGCCATGAGAACACTTGATTTATTGTGGAGAGATACCACAAATAGCACATAAAAGCAAAAAAAAGTATTTTTAAAATTGGCGAACAATCATACATCGAGCCAATCTGATCTCAAGCTAGCTTGATTTGATCCAGACAGGACTCAATTAAAACTCAATCCAAAATGGGCTAATTATATGTTTATTTAATCCAAGATCAATCTAAAGCCAAAAACTGATTCTGCTTTTGAAAGATCCACAATCTTTGAGTGAAATTCACAATCCTACATATTAAAAATCACCTAATTAAAATTTCAACCGTGTAGAATTTTCTTCATGTGAGAAACTTAACATAGTTCTAATGTACCTAAAAATACCATGTTTTAAAAGAACAAAAAATAAATATATAAGTAAATGCTTGAAGATTAACATTGCAAGGGATTAACATTTCAGATGTATAAGAGAGCTTCAGAAGAATGTTGAAATAAAGAATAGAATTGATTTAATAAGAAATTAACAGCTTAAGAACTTGCAGATATCAGCATTAGACTGAGAAGCTGTATACAATTGCGATCCTTACAAAATGGATTTCACTAGTTGTCACGTTAGAGAACCAGCTTTAATTAAGAAAAAACTACGCTTAGATTTAAATAATTCCAACCTATATACTTCATTTAAATAAGAAAAATTATCCATCTTCAATTACAAAAAAATATCAAAATCCTGAAAACGCCAATCTCCTTATTCCACAATTAAACCAGAAAGAGCAGAAAAGTCAAGTCAAACACGGATCCATTAACAAACCTTAATTCCCAATTTCAACCACTTTCCTCCACTTTCCATCATGATGACTACAATCAACCGGATATGTTAGGCACTAAGTTAAACCAAATACAGATAAAGAAGTAAAAATTTTCAAGAACATGACGGGATTTCCGATGCGATTAAGCCCAACATCTGGGATCAAAACCAATCCGATCCCAAATGCAACGGAATGAATTCAGGATTTCGAATCGGGGAAAGTACAGAATCGATACGGGGAGAAGAGGCCACCTGTTGCTGCCTGGCGACTTGATCCCTAAGCTTCCGGAAGGCTTCCATCCGTGATCACGCGATTGAGAGGATGAAGCGGGGATGAAGATCAATCGTCAACCTCTTCTGAGATAGAGAGAGAGAGAGAGAGAGAGATGTGAATTTAGGACCGGTTGGCGATGCCGTGGAAGAATATTAAAAAAAAAATTCCGGGAAACTTTGAACTGACTTCGTTGCCTTGGGCTAATAAATTTTCATACCCATCGCACAATTTTTATATATTTATACATCTAACATCTAAATTTTCATTTTTATGAGTTTAACACTCAAATCTTTGATATATATATATATATGTGCATCAGATATATGTCAGCACAAATCTCAAGGAGATCCAACATTTTAACAAACAAAAAAGTATAACTAAGGGGGGTCCACTTGACCAGATGCAACCCCCCGAATCGGGCTGAAGGTTGATTAGGTGTAGACCTATCAAACCAATGACTAAGCCAAATCTAATCGAGCAAGGGCATCGACCTACCTATCATCGCATCGCCAAGAATTGTCATTAACATAGCCCATGAATATCCCAAACCAACCTATTGTCCAGAAATGAGTAACCTATCAGATTACAGTGATTCATGCTCTGCTCGACAGTCTAATCTCATTTTGCAGACATAAACTCATCATCCAGGGATGAACGGTCAATAATCTCACTGGAATAACCAATCGGCAAAACCGAGTCGATCTAGCCGATTTTGCCACCCTAAAAGCCTTCAAAGTCCGACCAACAACCTCGATGAATCACATTCGAATGAGAAGGCCTTGCTAAACCAAGGCTCACAACGTTCAGTCATCCGAGTCAGAGAATAGTAGAGTCGTAAGCCCATACATGTAAAAAGACTTATAATATCCTGTAACACACATTATGTAAGAATAAAAATTTTCACTTTCCTTTTTTTTCGTCGCATTCTCAATTCAAACTCTCGCTATGTCTTTCTTTTTTTTTATCTGGATTCATTGTTGTAGCCTTCATTTTCTTTGCATATTTACCACCCTCACGGCTATTTAGGGACAACCGACGCCAGGGCTAGGGCATCGAATGACAACCTCACATGTCGTGTTTCCCATGACAACTTCATTTTCTTCGCATATTTACTGTTTATTAGGTTAAGTGTTACATATGTAAATCCCTCATTATTTCATAAATGAGATTTCCCCATATCAAAATAGAACAATTTTTTTTTTTAAATAATGTTAGTTAAAGTTAAATTTAATTAGGTTCATAATTTCTTAATTTTAAAAAAATATGATAATAATAATATAATGACAACATAATGATAATAATAAATATATTGATTAAGTTGCACCAAATGATTAAATAAGTTTAATTGAATTTTTTATACTCTAAATGATGTAGGATCACTGGTTGAACAGTTGAATTCGTAGAAGGATCGTGTTTTACTGCCTCGAGGTAAGTAATTGTTTTTTCTTAGAGGATAATCATGCCCTTCCTAATTAGGAGCATTAATCCTTATTATTTATAGTAGATTCATAGTTATTTATATATGATTGTCAGTCATATTCTTGCTACTCCAATAATGATTTTGTACTGGTTATATGCCTCAATTATTGCTAATGATAAAAT